>WOGR01001650.1:0-19336 GCA_015342045.1 Leptinotarsa lineolata | reverse complement strand
ATAAAGCTGGAAAATTATTAATTGCACAAATCCGATTCTAACTAAGGTTAGGAAAAATTGAAAAGTTTGTTTTTATTATTGAATTTGACATCTGACACAAATTGAATCATTCCATTCTGGCGAATCTTATTATTGATGACGTAACTAAGAATCGTTAAACTTGCTCGAATACGAGTAAACGCCCGAAAACACCTCTAATTTCAGAGAGTTCGGTCGTTCGGTGTTGTCCGCCCACAAAGAAGGTACGTGGTTGCCATGTGCTTTCGCAGGGCTCCTTTTTGTGTAGTGAATATCCGTTATGAATGTGTATGTGTGTGAAGTGGGGGGGCTATTTATTCACGCCGGTATCCAAGCCGGAGTAGTTAGGATAACCATCTAGAGAGAGCCATGTATGTGAAAAAAAATCGGAATGCCTTTTGAGGGAGAGGCGACTCAGAAGATTTCATGTTTATGAATAAACAACAAATGAATGAAAAAAATTGGGGGTGATAGCATAACCTTGAGCGAGACTACTGCGCCCCCTCACGAAAACTCTTGTGAACTGTTGACAGGAGGAAATAGGCCAAATCACAGAATAGTAAATTATTTACTATTCTGAGTATTCTGTGGCCAGAGTGATAAAAAATATAGGCCAAATCCGCCCGAGAGGAAAGCAACGATCATATAATGGGAGAGAGAGAGAAAAAACTAATTTCAGTTGACAATTCTATTGGTGGAAGTGAGGTTACCCCGGATTTGTTTCCTTTGATTGAATTCAAATGTTTATTATCACAAAAATCTCTTACTTCATATATTTGTTTGAAAGGTCAATAAGTCCTGGATTACGAAAGTTACACAACTCATGTGAGGCGTATGTTAACTTATCTCATTTCTATGACATTCCTTCTCAGATTATTTCCAAGACATCTTAGGTATTCAAACTCTTGATCCAGTTTGAAGGGATTTTGCCGTTTCCGAAAAAAAAACTGAACCGTCTTCATTGAAAATATGAGTGAGAACCGAGATTCTAAACTTCTAAAAGATGGGGTTATTGATTTTACAGCAGGATCTTTAGGTAAGTTTTATTGAAATTAACAAAGTTGCAGATATACATGTGTTAAATTGTATAAAACCTGTGCCTCTGAATTTATGGTAAAAATGACCACTAATTGAGCAGTTAGCTGTTGTTATAATTTTTTTTATTTTTATTGTTCTTATTTCAACTTTTGAACTGAATTACTTCATTTAGCTCTCAACTATTTCAGTACATTATAAAGTTAAAAAAACATCCCATATAGTAGGAAGATGCTCTGAAGATATCTTGTAGATGTACCCTTCAAGATGTAACATATCTTAAGAATGTCCCCTTTTTTTGAAAAGATATCTTAAAGACCACTGAAAGATATCTTTTGTTACAATTAAAGATATCTTCAAGACATCTTTGAAAGACATATGTAAGATACCTTTTAAATAATTTTAAAGATGTCTGTTACTGCTACATTTGTGACGTCTTTTCTTTAAATTCACAGGAATAAATTTAGTAATTTCTCAGAAGCACTTTAATGTAAGTAACTTTTGGTAACTTCAAAAAGATTGATTTGCATTATGCTTATGTCAGTTAGAAACTCTTTATAATCATAACTTAATAAACTTACTTTCCTTTTTTCTGCAGTTAGTGGCTTCTATTTCAGATTCTGGAAAAAATGAAAACTTCAAACATGCTATTTTTTGTTTTCGCGTTTGAAAAACAATGATATTTCAAACATTTTCATTGGCAGCTACGGGAAACTTTACAACACCACAGAAGCGTAAACAATAACTACATGACCATATTACACAATACAAAACATGACTTACTGAAATGAATGATGCACAGTAGACTTCATGCAAACAATCCAAAATGAACAAGAACCTGATGTCTTCGATATATCCTACCCGGATGTGATGAGACCACATATATAAGATTTCAAGTGTACCTATATTTATGTAGTATAAGAAAAAAAATCATGAACCTTTGTCTTATTACTAACTCTGTTATATGCTTCACATAGTTCAACATAGTAGATTAAAAATATACTGCACACAAAAAATATTTAAGATGTCAATCAAAGATATCTCGAAGATATCTGAAAAAAAGGTATCTTTGAAATACCCTACAAACGTCTTGAGATATTCAGACGTGTAAAAGATGTCACAAAGATACAGCAAGCGCCAAATGTGATGGCGAGCCCGCCCTCATAAACTCATTTTCAATGTAACCCCGCTACAGCTCTTGCAAGACATACAAATGCTCTGTACAGAGGCGTATCATTACTTGTCCTCCAATGCTGTTGGCATTTGGTATTGTCTGAATAATTTGTTTCTGAAAAAATGTCATTGCCTAACAAAAACCAGTCATTGAGTCAGGCATATGAAATAATTTTTAAAATGTTCAATTATTTCCAAAGTAAATTGATGGATTCAGCCGTTACTATTTGGTAAGAGATCATCATGAAGAATGAGAAATGAAAATTTTCTATGTTTTTTACCAAGTGGTAAAAAACATAGAAAATTTTCATTTCTCATTTTTCATATTTCCAAAGTGTTGAATGTGATTCGGATACGTTATCAAATGTGAAAAATAAAACATTTCTCGCTACAGGTAACATTAAATAAATTCAAGGCCTAGAAGAGTAACAGTAACTGATATTCCCGAGTATAAGTATTCCAATGTTAGACGGATTATTTACGAGTTTTATAAGACGGAAGGGTGTCGTATTAAGGTAAAAAAGTTACAACACCAATTTAATGACGTTTTAGAAATTGTGGCTTCCGAAACATCTCTTTGTAGAATTTTAAAGACAAAACGTTTCAAATGGAGGACTGAAAATAATAGAAAAAATTCAATAGAAAAAATGGGCATTAGAGCATTGAGAATCAAGTAGGTATTTATAACAAATCAATTATTTTAATAGCCAACATCGATCAATTGTGTTTCTTGATGAAACATACCAACATAGTGGATATACATCTCCCAAGAACTTGACGGATGAATCAACCAAAGGGTTATTTGAAAATATTGCGAAGGGACCAAGACTCATTATTGTCCATTCAGGTGACATGGGCTTTATACCTAATTGTCAGCTTATATTCAAATCAGGCACAACATCAGGGGATTATCATTCAGAAATGAATTCTGAAAATAATGGTAAATGGTTACAAGAAAATTCAATCCCAAATTTACCTGTGAATTCGGTAGTCGTGAACGATAATGCTCCATACCATTATATTCAAACTAATCCAGCACCCAACACAAATTCTAGGAAGGCTGACATGGTGAATTGGCTGCACGAAAAAAGTATTATGTTCACCTCTATGCTCAAACCCGAATTATACGAGTTGATCATGGTAAATAAAAAGCATCATGTTAGATACAAATTTGATAAGGTTCTGTTTGAATGCGGACATAACGTTTTGTGACTCCCACCCTAACATCTGGATTTGAATCCCAATTGAACTACTGTTAAAAACAAAAGAATGTTTCCCAAAAGAATATAACTCTCAAGTTGGAAGATGTGAGGAAACTGGCGGAGCACGAGTTTGATCAAATCACTTCTGAGGAATGGCAAAAGCGTTACCGACATTTAGTTCAAACAGAGGTTAATCCAGTGACTATAAATTTAAATGACGATAGCAGCACAAACAGCAGTAAAGATGAAGAAAATTTGTATTCAGATAGTGACTGAATAAAGTTTATTTTTTGGTAACATTTTAATGAACTGTATTACTACCTATAATACTAAATAAAATATGAAAATAAATTACAAAGAAGTCATGTTTCATTTGCTACCCAAATTAAAACTAATTATAAGTACGACACTGGTCGACATTATACCAGCGCGATCGCTCGCCATCAGCCGAGGTGTGTACTGGAATACTGAAGATAGTAATCTATCAACACTTCAATAAAATGTATAGAACTTCAAGAATATCATGAAGTTTATATAGGTTTTCCAATATGCTGTATATTTTCAAGTGATTAAATACCTGGCATGGTTCTAATGTGAGTTTATGTAATACAGCCTATACCAAAAATGAACCATTCTCGAGATATTCATTCGTTTACTTAAAAAAACTAGGTATTGGGCCCGATAAAGCTCGAAAGGTCGATAGAATATATGAATAAGCTATTATTGATTCTTCAAAATACTTTCATTCCATCGTCTTGTAGGAGTAACATTTCCAAAATATTATTCAAGGTGTTCGAAATCGCTGACTAATTCTGAAGATATAAAAATTTGCCAAAACTCAAATGGAACACCCTATATTTTAGGATAGTTTTGAAGTTCCGAGATGATTTTGACTAATTTTCATGAAACATTCGTTATATCAAAAATCAACCATTCTCGAAATATTTCAGTTTATTTTTAATAAAACATGTACATGTCTACCATAAAACTATGGCCTACGAAAGTTTATTACAGCTATTAATTTACCGCCACGTTTTTTATTGAAGATAGGATTTCAGATGAATAAATAATGATTTAAAAAGTGTTTATTCTGAATGTTTCATAAAAGAGGGAAAATTCAAAAATATTGCATTGTCTACTGACACAGAATATAAAAACTATTTCAAAATATGTTCAGACATTTCCGTTAATTTCCAGGCATTTATTAACTCTCTTCATTACATTTTTAGGGAATTGGATGAAATTTTCTATTCATCGTTTATTAGTTCATTATCGTTTAATACAATAGGAATGCTATGAAAAGAAATGAAGGCATTTGTTGATTTATTGATATCATTTGTATAAATGTATTTTATGAATACGTGACCAAAATGTCCCTTTACGAACAAATATTTTTTAAATTCGATTATTGTCTATGGTGAATATAATCGGAATTATCGACCAGACATGCAGGTTATTTGCCGAAAGGTATCCGGAAAAAAAAGTTGTTGAAAAATTGTTTGCATCATGGATCATTTCATTCAAAAATAACCAAACAAAAGTCTCTGATGTATAATGAAGATCTGAAAATAGATGTTTTTGGATGTTTTGCTGCTCATCCGATTGCGTATTTGAAATATTCTGATCTGTCTCCTATGGACAATTATGTATGGGGACATGTTAAAAGTACTGTATATGCAAAACTTGCAGCAAGTAAAAAAAATATGGTTGGAAAAAATTTACAAGCATTCAACGCCCCATATGCCGATGAAACCAGTCGAGCTGTAAATAACAATTGAACATTTTCAATTCATTATTTATTAATCTGAAGTTCGCTCTTCAATGAAAACCATGAGCACTAATTGAATTTTCTGTAACTGTTCGAAATGAAGGTTTCGTAGCCCTTAGTTTTATGGTGGACATGCGCATGTATTATTTTTTCAAGGAAAACTGAAATATCTCGTGAACGGTTGATTTTTGATATAGGAAATATTTCACGGAAATGAGTCAAAGTCATCTCGGAATTTCAAAACTATCATAAAATACAGGGTGTTTCATTATAAAAAATGGAGTTTTAACCCATTTTTTATATCTTCAGAATTAGTTATCGAATCCGAACACATTGTATAACATTTTGGAAATGTTACTCCTTCAAGATAATGGAGTGAAGTATTTTGGTGAAACAATTATGTCTTATTCATGTATTCTATCAAACTTTTGAATTTTTAGGGGAATCACTCGAGAAGGGAATACCTAGTTTTTTGAGTAAACAAATGAATATCTCGAGAACAGTTCATTTTTGAAATAGAAGGTATTGCATAAACTTACATTAGAATTATGCCAGGTATTTTAAAATGTTACATTTGAATTAAGGAAGTTGGTACCAACTTCTGGTATAACCGGAAGTGTTGGAAAAACGCCATTATTTTCGTTCGATGAAGCATATTAGAAAACCTGTTTCTGCCAATTTTTAGGATATGAATCCTATTATTTCCCAAAATATGGATAACCGACGGTCATCGCGCTGTACCCGGATGCATATTGAACTGCACATTCACGGCTCACATTACTTCTGAATCCTGTTTGAAATTCTAATAGTATTTTATTTTTCTGAATGAGAATGACAGGAATTGTGTCTAGTGAATTACATACTTATTTATTTATTTATATACATACACGGGTAACCCCTTTTTTAATCAGAGTATTTCATATGACAGGCGACATGACAGAAATTATTTCAACAAAAAATACAATAATAAAGTATGTAAGCGATTACGTAGCGACAAAAATTATATTGAAGTAAATCTAAATGGTGACTTCTCAAAACATGAGTACAGTAAATAAATACACAATCGGAGCATCATGTTACCAAAACTTCAAGCAAGTGAATGATGACAATGAAACACCAGTAATTGAGACATATTTTATATCATCGAAATTAGAGATGCGCCGAATAGTGGTTTTACAGAATAACCGAATACTATTCGGTTTAAACCTTTACCGAATCGGATATTCGGTCGACTTATTCGGTTTACATAAGTATTCATTTGAGATTTAGAAATAAATGTTGATATAAGTTTCAAAATAAATGTGGATTTGATTGAGGTTTAAAAAAATTGTTGATTTTAAGTTTAAAAATAAATGTTGATTTAATTGAAGTTTAAAAATAAATATTGTTTTGATTTGAGGTTTAAAAATAAATGTTGATTCGAAGTTTAATTGCTTTATTTGATCAGCTTTATTCAACATACTCTTCATAGGATTTCTTTGCCTTATTATATAACATAAATCTTAAATATAGAGTTTTGTCTTTAGTTTTAGGGTGGGCGGCGATAAGGTTGGGTTGACTTGGGTTAGGCCATTTGGGGTGGACAAAGGTTAGAGACGACCTCTTGTAAATTATTATGGTAGTGGTGGCGCCATCTAGTAGCGATTTTTCGGTTTGGGTTAGGTTTGATGACTACTATTCTAGTTGGGTTGGGTTAGCTTCGTAGGGGTGGTGGACTACGACAAGGAGGAAAAAACAAAAAAAAATTTATTTAAAAATATGGCAAAAAAATATTCGTCTCGTTTTTTTTAATATATCGTTGTTATTCGTCGGTGGTCGTTGGAAAAAAAAGTAATTTTCAGGACTCGACGAGAAAAATTTAGTTTTAGTTTTATGCCGTGTCGTGTAGCCAAGAAAATAGAAATATTCGAACCGAATATATTCGGCACCAAAACCGGATGATTCATCCGAATACAAATAGTGAAAAAGATGCCGAATACCGAATACCAAACGAATATTCGGCGCATCACTAATTGAAATCATTGGTCAATGATATTCGTAATTCATTGTGTGATATGAAACAACAAAGACATCACAATTACGTGTAGATGATTTCCCCAGAAACTATTTCGAACAGAATTGTTAAATCACTTTTTTCCTTCGAATTCGCAAAGAGGACATATTCAGGCAATGCAAAACGTCATGGTAGGTGTAGGTTTCACGCTTAGACAAGAGATCTTGTCTAAGGTTTCACGAGTCATATCCATTTTGAAAGCAGCATATCTTAGGAATCTATTTTGCACTTTTTCCGTTACTGTCTATGTGACATTGATAATAAGATGACCAATTGTATAGGCGTATTGCAAACTGAGTACACATGATTGACATAATTTTTCCTGTGATAGTTCAGACAGACCTTTGGAGTTATGTGTGACAAAACCAAGTAACTGCAAGCCTTTACCATATATGCAGTTCAAATGAAAGCTGATTAATCTATAATAATAATTTCACGGTCACGTATTTCTGCTACTCTCTCTAAATTTTGTGAATCAATGGTATAGTTATAAATTATAGAATTTTTTATTTTCGCAGAGGTTATGGGGAAGCAATTTCTTGAGATTCGAAATAATTGT
Organism: Leptinotarsa lineolata; assembly: GCA_015342045.1. Lineage (NCBI taxonomy): Eukaryota > Metazoa > Arthropoda > Insecta > Coleoptera > Chrysomelidae > Leptinotarsa > Leptinotarsa lineolata. The sequence continues at coordinate 11,528 of WOGR01001650.1, read as the reverse complement.
AATTGTTTCTAAGAAGTCCGAATTTTTCATAATGATTGTTTAAAAAAATGACACAAAAATTTAAATTGCATTTATAGTATTTACCAAAGATATCACGCCAAGCGTCTGTAAAGGCATACTTGGTCTTTAAATAAGTAGTTAAAAATTTAATACTATTAGGTACATTTCCTAACAAATGTATAAATGAATAAATTGTATATTTTGATTTTCACAGGAGGCATTGCACTTGTTTATGTAGGACAACCACTCGATACTGTGAAAGTGAAAATGCAGACCTTTCCTCATGTGTATAAAAACATGTTTGATTGTTTTATGAGAACATTAAAGACGGATGGGGTTTTTCGAGGACTATATGCTGGTACAGTTCCTGCACTGGTTACAAATGTTGCGGAAAATTCTGTTTTATTTTTGTGTTATGGATTTTGCCAAAAAATGATCCAAAACATATCAAGAACAGAAAATATAGATGATCTGAGTATTACCAGCAATGCATTCGCAGGATTTACAGCTTCATTCTTTTCATCTCTTGCTATATGCCCTACTGAATTGATAAAGTGTAAGCTACAAGCTATGAAGGAAACAAATGCGCAAAGCATTCAAGGCAATAATAAAAAGGAAATGATTAGTTCAATTAAATTAACTACAGATATAGTTAAAACTGAAGGAGTAAAAGGACTATTCAGGGGACTAGTTCCCACCCTTGTCAGAGAAATGCCTGGATATTTCTTTTTCTTTGGAGGTTATGAAGGTAAGCATTATAATTTTAAAGCGTTTAACTTTGAATTTTACTAGTTCGGACCACTATTGTCTAATATGATTTGAAATCTCTGAAAGAACAAATAGAATTAGAGTGATTAGCTAAAAATATCAATTATATTAAACAATAAAACGTGGAATGAAATTACAATAAAATAAAAATAAGCAAAAAATTATAATTGAACAATTGAAAATGAAATTAAAAAATCAAAAAATATTTCAAACCAAGTTACTTCAAGACGTTTCAAAAATGTTCATCAACATAACATCAAGTGGTCTCAAGCTGAGATCATCCACAGGGAGGAACCCTGGTTTAAGAAGAAGTTCAAAGAAGATGCATGTATGTTGTCCAACGACGCATTCAGCCAAGCTAGCGTAGAGATACATAACATATGGAAACCGGTAATCAAGCGAAAAAACAGTCAATTCCCGCTCAACCGCAGGAATAGTTCAGTCATCACCCGAAGACGATTGTGGATACTAAAAATCGGAACGTCGTGAAGTAACTAGGTTTGAAATTTTTTTGAAGTCAATTTTCAATTGTTCAATTTTAATTTTTTGCTTATTTTTATTTTATTGTAATTTCATTTCACGTTTTATTGCTCAAAACAATTGATATTTTTAGCTAATCACTTTAATTCTATTTGTTCTTTCAGAGATTTCAAATCATATAAACAATACAAGTACAATTCACCATGAAACATTGTCAACCACTTTTAAACAATAGTGTTTGACGTTGTTTATTACAGACAATAATATATGAAGGAAGGCTGAGAGCACTGGGTCCAGTGACAGAGAAAGAAAGGTTTTACAATTCCTTACTGCTTTATTATTTGTGGTCTATTATTTTTCATTCATATCAATCATCTTATCTTCACATTCTGGTATTTTAAAATATTTTTTCAGATTCTATTGTGAATGCTTATGTTAAATAGTTTTCAACTATTCAAAAAGTATTATCATTTGAAAAAGAATATGAAATATAATTTATTTCACTAAAATGACTAAAAGAAAGTTCATCAGTATATAATGGTTTATAGATATCTTGAAACATTTTAAAAACGTCTCAATATCAACGTTGCAGGAATTCTGTAAATTCGATAAGTTGAATTTGAAACCTCTGGTGCAAAATGATTATCTTGATAACAGATGACTAAGACTGTCGAGAGACATTATATTTGTTCTGGCGAGGGTAAGGTGTTTTCAACGCAACTGTGAAGTAATATATCTTTTAAAAAATCATATATAAAATTAGTATTCCTTAAGATATGTGATGGAATTAGCCGATGCTTGTTGCAAATCTATAACTTATTCATCTAATACTTTATTGCGAGATTTTTACTGGGCAGTTTACAGAATCGCTATACAATAGCTCTTAAGCGTTTTCATGAAACGCTGTCCAGTGCAAATCTCACAAAAAGTGATACTTGAATAAGGGAAATAATTCCTCAACAGTGGCTATTTTGCTATAAGTAATATGTACTATGTTCATCGACAACTTTGATTTCTTCAAAAAGTGGATTGAACCTATTCCTTATGTCACTTAATTAGTGCATTAATTTTTTCCAGAGGATTAAAGCTGTCGAAGTGAATATTGTCATGTAGCAGTTGCCCTTACCGATATGTTTTCCTCAGTCTTATTTATATTGTGTCTATATTGTTCATGATTGAAAAAAACTAAATTAATAAAATTATAACTTCTAATTCAGGTACAAGAGAATTACTTAGAAATCCTGGCGATAAAAAAGAGGAGATTGGATTGATTAAGACGATGATAGCTGGAAGTGTAGGAGGAACCTTGTTCTGGACATTAACTTTTCCAGTTGATGTAGCAAAATCTAGAATACAAGTCAACAATTTGAATGATAATATGCTAAAACTGATTCTCAAAATATTTCGAAATGAAGGTTTAGGAGCTTTGTATAATGGTTTATCTCCAACATTACTGAGGACGATTCCAGCCACTGCCGCTCTCTTTACAACTTATGAGTATACAAAAAAATTAATGAACTATGTTACTAGAGACGGAGATTAACAGTCTGACAAGCATCTAGCAATACGTCTGAAATTAATGTCGATTTCTGAGGGTCTCCATATTGCTGAATCTCCATATTGCTGACTGAAAAGCAATTTTGATGCCTTTTCCAAAACTATTTGAAGGATATTCAAGAACCATTGGAAACAGCGTTGACTGATACAACATATAACCTGGAATGTTGACTAGATCTGAAAACCATCAGTTTTCAGTAAGAAATGGTTTTTAACCGCCAAAATGTTGATAAAACGATTTAGAATTGTACTTCATCTTATATAACTTTTGATGATAATTCAATACCCATGTTTATAGAGGGTTTAAGAATCACACATTCCAGAGAGCATTACAAAGTTATAACTGTTGGTGATTTACTTCGTTTTTGGAATTAAACGCTTGTTTTTTGAACAAGACCTTGTATTTGTTTTTGAGTTCAACTCGCTACAACTGAACAGAACACACTGGTTTATTTGCCTGTGGAATGTGTAGGTGGCGCAAGTGGCACAGCTATATTTTGAACTACTACCAACACCCCCACTATTCAAAATATTACCTAGACCTAAACCTTTACAAAACTTATCATGCTTGGTGCAACTTAGACTCTTGATAAATATATAAGCAAGCATGTTATTGGTACAAACAAAATTCTTAGAAATTGCTTCCCTAGTGAAGTGATATCGTTTGTCAATGTGCTTTGCACGCTTGTGAAATGCAGGATTAACACATAATTTCTGCGCGCATTGATTATCATTAAACAAGGTAATACATTTGAAATTTCCTGTAAATTCACCAAGTGAATTGTACAAATAAATGGCTTCTCTCGAAGCTTCTGATATTGCAACATATTCAGCCTCAGTGCTAGAATGGGCTACTGAGCCTAATTTTCTACATTCCCGGGATATTATGGAACCAGAAAGCATGAAACAATATCCTGTGAAGGATTTCCGATAATTTACATCAGCCGCCCAATCAGCGTCTACGAAACCTAATTTTAATGAATCCTTCTTGATGTTAATTTTCGATTTTTGGAGTCTCTCAAATAACATAGAACACGTTTTGCACATTTTTAATGAGATTCGTCGTAACAGTTATTAAACTGACTTTAGTAACTGACACAAAAAGAAATATCGGGCCTTGGGAGTACGGCTAGGTACATTAATGCACCAATTAATTGTTGATAGAGAAAACTAGGATTATCTTTTACATTATTCTTCATAAGTTTTAAATTATGTTCCATAGGCGTACTCGCAGGTTTACACTTTGTCATATTGAAACGAACTAATAGTTCTTCAATATAATGTTCTTGGTCTAACGTTACCAACCCCTCATTCTTATTGACATTTACTCGCATTCACAAAGATTGTTTCACTTTACCAAGATCTTTAATTTTGAATTTAGAACTCAACTCCTTTTCTGTGCTACAATTCGAATATATAAAGAAATCGTCAACATATAGAGCCACAATTGTATAAAATACTCGATTTTTTAAATATACACATTGCTCATATTTAGATTTTATGTAGCCTAAAGCATTTCCACTTTTTGATACCAAACCCTCGACGACTGTTTGAGTCCATAAATTGCCTTTTTTTAACATGAATCATGAGAACCTTATTTTTATCTATCATGTTATCAAAACAATCTGGTAACATCATGTAAACAGTTTCATCTAAAAATTCATTTAGTAAAGCAGTAGCTACATTTAGATGAGTAACGCTGAGATTCAAATTAACAGATAAGGTAAACAGTAATTTTGAATTAGAGTGTCTTACCACTAAAGAAAAAGTTTCTTCATAGTCTACACCAAGTTTTTGTGTAAAACCTTTTGCCACTAGGGAGCTTTATATCTGATTTTTTCTTCACCGTCGAATTTTTTCTTAAACATCCACTTACACTTCACTATCGTAGCGTTGTCGGGTTTGTCCACGACTTCCCAGGCGCCATTTTCTTCAAAAGATGCCAATTTCTCTTTAACAGCCCGCTTCCATCTATCAGCATCTGGCTTATACAGGAGAAAGTGACATAATAACTAAAATCTGTACACTTTCTCTATCTCTCAGACTTGCGGACAGCGATAGGCTCATCTGTCGGAACATAAATTGAACGAAACGGAGAAGATGTTTCACTCATTGGCTTATCTTCTTCTGGGTTATCAGAATAAGTTTTACTCAGGGTTTCGTTTCTTCCATTTGCATCCCCCACTGAAACAGGTTACCCTTCAATATTATCACACTTTGGGATTAAGTCGGGAACTTCTTAAATATTCAGTGACTTGTTATTACTGAGCCTTTTTCAGGATCGTACAATCTGTACCCTTTAACATTTCAGAGAAACCAACTTTATGTCAAATTTTCGTCTCTTTTTTGACCTCACTTTCAAAGATTTGAAGATTGCTGACATCAGGCCTTTTCTGAAACCAGATTTCAAAAGGCGTCGTGTTAAGTCCAGTTACTACTGATCTGTAACAGCAGTCTTTACTGCTTCTGCCCAAAAGTTTTTGCAGAGACCAGCATCAAATAAAAGACAACGAGACTTTTCTGTTACATTCTATTCGTTCACACATCCCATTTAGTTGTGGGCTCTAAGGGTTAATTTTCTGATGTATGATGCTATGTTTACTTAGAAAGTTCTTAAATTGTAAACAACAAAAACTCACCTCCATTATCTGAATGAAATATTTTGATTTTGGCATTAGTTTGTTTTTCAGCAAACGTTAAAAAATTCTTAAAACTTTCAATGATCCTTGCTTTTCAGAAAATATACAAACGACATCCTGCTAAAATCGTCTTCTAAAACCATGTAGTATTTGGATCCACCAAAAGAACACCCCTCCATCTGTACACAAAGGTCTGTATGGATAATCTCCAGTATTTGTGTTGTTTGTGAGCCTACATTCTTGAATGGTAGTCTGCACTGTTTTTCTTCACAACATACTTGACAAACTTCCTTAATGTTCAAGTTACCAATTCAGGCCGGTTACAACATTTTTTGTAAGGGAAAGGTCCTTATAATTCACATGTTCTCATTGCCTGTGCCACACTTCTGTACTTGCTGCTGTAGATACAAAATGTTCAATTGATCTGGATAGGTTAAGTTTATAAATGTTTATCAAATTTGCAGTCCCTACTAACACACCAACACAGTTGTGAATCTGACAGCCTTCTCGATTAAAAATAACTTTGTTACAATTTTTAATGAGTTTTCCAACAGAGAGTAGGTTTGTAGAAGGTCCTGGGATGAACAAAACGTCATTCACAACAATATCAAAACCGTTTTCAGCAGTACGAATGTCTACTTGGCCTAAACACTCCACTGACAGTTTTTCATTATTAGCCACAGTTATTTCTTTGATTGCCCTGTCCTCTATTTTTTAGCCAACTTTTCTTAGCAGTTACATGATTACTGGCTGCAGAATCGATGTACCAATCACTGTCATCAAAATCTGCACTGAGAAAAACTACACTGAATGCATTCTGGTTTTCCTTTTTCTTAAAATTTCCATTGTTATTGTCTTCTGATGTACCAAGAGACTTTTGAAGTGTCCTGTTTGTTTACATCTAAAACACACTAGTTTGCTTCTCTTTCCTTTTTTATTCTTGTGCTGCCATTTCTGATTTTTAAAAATACCCTTTACTTGCCGCTCCCTGTTTTGCAGGCGGTTCCAACTGTCTCCATGTTGAGTAGCTTCGACTTTATCTTGTCGGATGTCACCTCTATGCTGGTGTGCCCGATGGCCATTATCATTGGAGCAAATTTTTCTGATAAGCCGGTTAGTAACTGTTTGGACTGGTAATAACGGACTTCTCTTATAATTTTATTATTTCTAATCTTACAAAATATGGCGTGCCTTGTTCATGCCATTGTCGAACATCATCTCACTTCCGATCTACCTAGAGGGAGCTTAAACCGGCTACCTCGTGGTCTTGAAACGATTCACAATGTTGCCACGTTATCAAATAACTTACGAGTATCTTAACAGTAACAACGAGCCCACCCACTCTTCACTTATCTTGAAGTCTGTTCTATCCAATTTTCTGGAAGTTTCTATGATTTGCGTGACATAAACCTCCATTGAACTGCAGGTTTCATATCTTGGAGAGATAAATGTATGTAAAAGTCCAAGTTTTCTGGCGAATCCACTATCTTCGTACATATCTCGTTTAGGGTGACCCATACTTTACAGGTATCTTTATCTCTGACATGCACAAAAATGGATGGGTTCAAGGTCAAAATTAATTTAGCCTTTGCCTTTGAAACAACTGTATCGGTTTCCGTATTATCAAGACATTTCTTAAGTCTTTCCAAAACGCATACATTTTCGACAGCAATACAACACTCCGCTTAATTCTTGCGACCGAGTAGTCTTGGCACACCGGTAAGATAGTTTGCCGCCATTTTCTTAACCTTTTAACGCACTGAACAAAAGTTTCAAAAAACTGTTTTCCGAATAAATTCAAACAACTTTTGCCTCACAGCGATTTTAGCAAGCCTCACAGCGATTCTAGCAAGAAACTTGGGTGCCTAGGCCCATAACTACTACCAACAATTACAACTGTTCTTTTATTCATAAAACCTGTCATACTCCATAATGTCTCTATACTTTATTCTGAAAGTAATAGAGAAAAAGTCCCATTTGATAATTGTGCTGACCCACGGTGTGGAATGATAGACAACACTTCATCAACTTCCCAATATTCACAATAAATCCCAACTTAAACACAAGATGTACATTCGCTCGATGCTCGATTCATACTCCCCAGTCACTTGTTGATTATCCAACCTCTCCATGAATCATCCCTATGCCGTGGTGTCGGTACGCTGCCACAATAATGTAAATCTAGTGTTCTGAATATAGTGTAGGACTGAAAGGCGGATACTGTAGCCTCAATTTCAAGAACCTCTTTATAGTCAACAAGGCTTACCAAACATGTTTGGCAAGAAGGGAGAAATTTAAAATTGATTATCACACATATGTCGAATGTAAACATACTTATGTAGGTACCAAGCTCAATATCAACTTACTTTCATTAGGCCACAACAACTGTCAATGTATTCAACTATATAGCTATAGTTAGTGCAATAAAGGGGTCGCTCTATGGAAATTTTCAATGCAAAAAACAAGATTATTCGAAATATTTGAACAATAGACAAATACGACTTCTTTAGGAAAAAATATACCTTGGTTTTATTTGAACCATCCTTTGAGAGAATATGGCATATCTGCATATATCACGAACTTCAGATAGACCTAACAAAAGAAGTCTCGGTTGACCATATCGGGTGATCATGCAGGCCAATAAAAATTATCAAAACAGAAAGTGATGCTGACTGCAAAACTGTATAAGATCTGGGTAATTATGAAGAGGAGTCACAAGAAATCATTAGAAAATGTAGCGCTATTCTTCCTTATTTCTCCACTCTCTACCAGCAAGATACTGTGCTGAATGCTGATCCACATTCAAATTTCCTTACACATACAAATGCATTAGAGCCAATCCATTATTAATAGTTGATTATTTTATTATCCATCCACATTTCATTTTTTACAAAATGCTGCCTTTGGCCCCCATATGTATATTGAATGGATATTAGATAATTGAAACATTGACTTTGACAAATTTTGCCCTTTCTGACAGTTTTATAGAAAATTAAGTTTACATTAATTATTTCCAGGAAAACTGTATGATAACGTTAACTTTAGAAAAAATCCAATTCAAATAAAGTTTTTGTTTATGACATGTTTTTTTTATTAAAAGTTTACATATTATTGAATTTTATTTCATTAGTTCTGAATCAGAAAATATTTTGTCCTTCCAAAACACAAAAAATATTACTTGATTTAAAAGGGGTAAATGCTTTGAGGGGCATTAGTTTTTGAGAAAAAAACAAACATTACTGTAAATAAAGAGCATTTGAAGTGAATCTCCTCAGATGAGATTCTGTAGAATAGAATATGAAAGATCTACAGCTAAAACTCATGCCGATATAAATTTTAAATAGCTTGAAATTATCTTGTTTAAAAAATTAATTTGGTGTTTCATTTTTAAATTTAATTTTTTTTATTAAATACCTTATTGAAAACCTGCAAACGGTTATTGAATATTATTAGCAACAAGTTACCAAAAAATCGCGAGGTTCCATAGGGTATAATTTTACTGTATTTTGCATGGGTTTTATGAAAACTTTTACGTGATGGAATTGACCTATATTCGTTGATAAACCGCGATAACATAATTGAGTAACACTTTTGAGTTTTTTACTTTAGGCTTTCAGTATGCTAGATCACGATTTTTCCTATGATTATGCTTATAAAATATTCATAGGAGATAGAATATCGATCTTTGAATAAACCATAACTCAGTAGAGAGCGACTTGTATCACAAAATTTGTTGATTGTTGCACAAACACAAAAATGCTAAATTGAAAAAAGTTCCTAACAACCAATTTATGAAAAGAAAATAAAACAAATATTAAAAGTAATTATTAGAATTTATAAAAAATGCAAAAATAGTAATTTTGACTAGACCGAGATATGAAAAACTTATCGAAATATTACTAACAGTAACTATAGAATTATCAAAACTATCTTGAATAAAAATTGTGATAAATGATCAAAATAGATGTACCATTATTTTACCACTACAGAAAAAATTCAGTTGAGAAAAATTTTTCTTAAGTTTATCAGCCTAGGCATCTTACAAACTAAAAGTGAACGATAAATTGTGTTAGTTTTGATAAAGTTTTTTTTTATTATTATTTGTTTTCATTCATTAAAAGTTTTTTAAATTCCATTTTATAACTGTCCATAACTGTCTTTTGTGAGATCGTTTCTTAGATGATGGCTTATAATCTTCAGTATTATCTTGTTCTCCATTTATTTCAACGTTTTCTTCTATCCTATCTGTGACTGTGGCTACGTTTAGTGACCAGATGTCTCACCTCGGACCCAGGTACATCGCTATAAGCCTGGGAAAACATAATCGGCTTAAGTCATAAACAACTACTCTAAATTTCATTATTTAAATACTACTGCAAATAAAATTCTAGACGAAAGGTTTTTTTCAGGGAAAGTCCCAACTGTTGTTTCGTCTCCGACAGGACCATCCTGACGATAACACGTCCTCGGGTGCACCAATAAACATTTTTTTAACCTTTAGCTAAATCTTTTGTACTTGTTTCTTTTTACAATAGTGAGTATTATTTAAAACTACTCAACTACTCATTCGAAATTTCCATTATTTAGAGGTCAGTATACTGACGAAATTCTTAACGATATATTTTTTTTTGTGTACAAATTAACGGAAAAATTATTTTGAATATTTTCTTGAGAAAAATCCATCTGTTATACCATTCAGTTGTCTCCACACCAACCAACTAACAATTCACATTCACCATAGGTATAGGCCCTTTGCACTCTCAATGGTCTGCCTCTGTATATCATATACAGCACAACTGTGTACCACCATAGTTACCTATGTACACATTCACACTAAGCCCCCGCCACATTGTCAACTGCCACAGTCTGACACATGTAGTGCGGCTTACGACTTTTCTCTGGCCCCCGCCACTGCCCATCGCACTCTGGCCAAACCCCACAGGTTTGCCGTTACGACCTACAGCCTGGAGCAAGTGCAGCGACCTCAAAACTACCATTAGTGCTCGGCCTCTCCCCTGGTGGCTTCTGACTCTGTCTCAGAATCGCTTTCATTACTTTTTTGGTCAGAGACATCCATCTCAACAGGAATATGGCACTCGGGCATCTTTCTCAAGTTTTCATGACTATATTTGAATGTTCTATTATTACTTAATGATTTTAGATTATACCGATCGTCGTCAAGAACCTCAGTCACCATAAACGGACCTCGAAACTTCGGGTCTAACTTTGTCTGATTTCTTTCCTCATTTTTAATCAATACAAAATCTCCAAAATTAAACTGAACTACTTTAGCTTTATTTTTATCAAATCAAGATTTATCATACTCAGCATTACGTTCAATACTAACAATCACATTCTGTCGTACGTCGGAGATATCAATTTCTTTATCAACCTGATCAGAAGACCTGGCTACTTTACCAATTAGTAATTCTAATGGACTAGTTTTAGTGACTCGATTAGTAGTGCAATTTATTGCTAGTTGAATTTCATCTATTGCGGCTTGCCAAGAGTTTCCACTCGTTTCGGCTGCCGTAAACATACTCTCAAGGGTGCTCATTACTCTTTCTACCTGACCATTTGCTCGACTAGAATCCGTAGCTATTAAATGTAATTTTGAGCCTTGTGAGTTACAATATTCTTGAAACTGTTTACTCGTAAAACATCTACCCTGATCCGCTATTATACGCGTAGGTGGACCAAACAAAGATATAGCATATTTTAAGGCTCTAATACTATGGAGGGTGTCAATTTTGCGGATATGATATGATGAAACAAATTTTGTTGTAAACTTACCAATCGATGACAAGGGTACAAGTCACCTGTCAACTTGACCCGAGACAGGTGGGTATCTGTGACTAGTCTCAGTGAAGACGGGGGGGTTCTTGGATAATAATATTTCAAGGGTGCCAGGTAAATTGCCTCACAAACACCCTAAATGTGTCAATACCACTAACTTACCAAATGATATGAAACAACAAGTACCAGTTTAAAAATTTATTCCAAACTTGAAACCACTTGTATCTATAGGGGGTATAAGTCTAAGCAATCAAGCAAATAGATTATATATTTTAGGCCATGCAAAAC
>WOGR01001649.1:0-19338 GCA_015342045.1 Leptinotarsa lineolata | reverse complement strand
AAATTGCCGCATCTGGAGTGAAGACCAGCCACAAGCATTGCAAGAGCTACCGATGCATCCCGAAAAAGTCACTGTTTGGTGTGGATTATGGATCGGTTGCATTATAGGGCCATACTTCTTCAAAGACGACAATGGTCGGAACGTTACTGAGAATGGCGAGCGCACCGTGTGATGAATGGCGGCTATTTGTTGCCCAAATGGAAGAATTGGACATGCCTGACATGTGGTTTCAACAAGACGGTGCCACATGCCACACGGCACGCGAAACAATGGCCCAATAAAGAGCCGCCTTCGGTGAACAGTTCATCTCACGTTTGGGGCCCGTTAATTGGCCATCTAGATCATGTGATTTAACGCCTTTGGATCATTTCTTGTAGGGTCATGTTAAGGCTCATGTCTATAAGGATAAACAAGCTACGACTGATGCTCTGGAAGCCAATATTGAAGCATTTATACGTGAAATACTGGTCGATATGTTAGAGAGAGTGTGCCAAAATTGGACCTTGCGCATCGGCCATATAAAGCGGAGCCGCGGAAAACATTTGCATGAGATCATCTTTAAACATTGAATTATATTGATCGTTCTGATTCCAATGAAAATTTCATCAATTTTTTTGTGTTTTTTTGAAAATCAAATCCTATACCTCTTAAAAAATCACCCGTTACATAAATAAAGGTTTGCCTCAATAGAAATTTATCCGTATGATTTTCCATAAATATGTCAGCTGTATTTGGACAAATTTATTATTTCTGTGTTTTGAAATGTAGCCCGTAACAGACATCACAATAATTTGCATAACATCAACGTACGCCTCTGGACACACATCGTGCATCATTCGTTTCTTTTGCGGTCTTTCTGGTAGAGTAATCAAGCACAGGGCGAGGCTTGCAGAATCGATTCATGACTATCATCGCGACCCAAAAAAAGTCGATTCATCAGACACGGGATTTAAACACGAAGAATAAAAACGCGTTAAAAGTTGGGACAATTCGAAGCAATTGCTCCAGTCTGTACGCTGTCGAACGATGCAATTATGCAATTTGAAGCAATCAATTCATTCAAAAGCGTGGCATATGTCTGGCCATTTATAATAATATGATAATAACAATAAACCGACTTCATTTCAAAGGGAGGAGTATAATAATAATGTTTATTGTCATTAGATCCAAGAGGATAGGTATTGATAGCCCAGTATACATGATGCATATAAATAAATCTTAATAAATTACACAGAACATTCAAATGTTCAACCACCGACTCACACAGCGGTCGGTTGATTGAGTGGAGCAAAGTACCCACGTCAACCCACCAGGCTACCGTCCTACTTTGACACAGGTATTCAGTAAAAAGTGTGACTTCAACTTTGAATGAGCTGAAACCTCCAACGGACGTAAGATGATCTGGTAAATAGCTACGGATTGGTTTTGGCAAAATTAAGCAACCTAAATTTATATAACGCAGGAAGTGGTAATATTCTTAGTTTTTTAAAGAAAGGTCTGCAAGGCTCCAAACAATGAGTTCTCAGCATATATCTCATAATACGATTTTGTGTCGGAAAAACTTTTTTTGCTAGGGGGTTCCACCCAAAATATAAATCCATGAGATAGGTTTTTCTGAATTTGGACGAAAAAAAACTCTTGATACATCAGAGACAGAATCTTTCAACTTTCGTAATGAATAGCACATTCTATTCAATTTTCCAATTGTAACAGTAGCAGTAATTCTTATCACACAAATGAAACAACACGAATGTTTGATTATATATCCGCTACAATATCTGTTTTGTGTATTGAAGCGAATGTTTGTCTAAGGATAACATAAAAGATTTGGATACTGGTATTAATCATTGTCAACAACAGACGGGAGTTGATTTTATTTATCAAAGCAGCAAAAAGAGTGAAACCGTTTCCCAGCTGAAGCACTGATAAGCTGTGATTAAAAAAATCGTTGACGTTCGAGAGGTGTTGATGAACATATTGTTTTTTCAGTTAAGTACCTGCCTTTTCGTGAACATTCTCACATCTGCCAAAATTAAACTAGTTAAGTATTGTAATTTGAAGATATATAGAGAACGAGAAGAGTTTTCCCAAAGAATCATATCATCACTAATGTAAGCATAATAGATACCGATACAGAAGCTGGTAATATTTTGAAGTTGTTGTAGAATATAGATAGTGATGAATTGCCTAAGCTGATATACATATGTTGTCAAATAGTCAAATTTCACACCTCCGTTGTTACAGAAAAAGACTCAAAATGGAAGTGCCTCGTTTATAATCATTTTAGCTGAAATCAACAATGGACCTCATCGTGAACAGAAATGATAAAAAGTAGGGGCCCAAGAATAGATCCTTGAGGGACTCTATGTACAATCGATTTGAAGTTTGAAATGGCATTGTGGAGAGAAACAGTAGGGAAGTTAATATCTGACATAATGTTTAGGTTTAATAAGGTTTAGTATTTATCATTATACCAGTTGTTCATGGGAAAGAAAGAAAGGTTTTGTATTTCTACTTCTCCATCATTATACAAAAAATGTGGTAATCTTTCAAAGAAAAAAAGAAAGCAATGAATTTCAAAATAAACGCGAATAAGTAATTTTCAGACACAAACTGGAAGAAAAAAGCAATCTATAAACAACTATTTTCATATGAACATTGAATTATACAAACTGACACTGGTGCTTTGAAACTGTTATTTGTTCTGACAAGATGACAGTAAAATGTTGTTTGATAGCTGGAATTGAGGCGTGGGGTGCGGAAGATGATGATTTGTAAAACAAGGGCACACAAGATTTTACTGTTTGGCAGTTTGTGAAGAAAGGAGATTGTGACAAAAGTCGTCGTGTATTCAGAGATATTACATTAAATTGATTCAGAAGGATAGAATAGTCGTTTCCTCTCTGGGGATATATTCCTGTGACCGTGAAAGAATTTAAAAAAATTTTTGAACAGCATCAATATGATGTATGTGGCAATTGTAAATTGGATATCATATTAAAACGCCGTATTCCATGTTTTAGACCTCACATAGGCGTTAAACAGTGTTATAATCGTATTAATAGTCTTGAACTCTCTGGTAGGTACTCCTTATAATAAAGCCCAACATTCGATTCGCTGATGAAATAGTCTGGTCTATATGGAAAGTGAAAGTGAATTTATAATCAAAAATGATTCCAAGATCTGTCATCTCATTTACTCGACTAATTGGAATGTTTCAGTTTTCTTTCAGTAATCTTAGCCTGCCAAGACTTAGCAGTGTTAAAATAATACAATATTCACAGTCGAATTATTTCAAAACTGAGTCGTTCTAGGCCAAAATAAACAGCTCAGTAAGATATCGCTAACGGAGACGGTTTACAATCAAATCATGACCAAATCAATCTTGAACCAATTCGTCAAAATTCAAAATCATAAATATAATTGAAAGTAATTGCAGAATGTAGACGTTGCACTTGAATGATCAACAAAACAGCGAATTGTGATCAAGATACACAAAGAAAGGACAATTGGAGTTATAGCAATGTGTGCCAGTGGCGTACAAAAATATATCCTAATTCGGAACGTTCGAGAAATAGAACTAATATGTCATATTATTTCAAAACTATAGCAATTAATGAAGTTTTTCACTCATCGAGTAAGAGAATGAACAGAAAAGAACATTGTGATTTAGTGTATCTTAACAAAATGATTGAATCAAGTACTCCAAATTCTTTCACAATAATTTTGAATCTTATAAATAAACTTTTCTATTGTCAGGAGAGTTCTTTTTCATATAGTTCTATGCAAGGGGTTATATATACTAAACAATGGACTATTTCTTAGAGAGCGAGCTTGTGCGTGTATTATAATTTCAAAGAGTAGAGTCACCAACTCAATAAAATTTCTCAGTAGTTTATGCAGAGATATAACATCAGTTTGTTTCCTTCAAGTTGCAAGAGACTGTAAATAATATTTACTTCAGAACTAGTTCACTTATCTATACCGCCATATACCGCCTTATTATCCAAGAACCTTCAAAAATTATTAAAAATGGTCAACCTACTGTGAACTTATGTCTAGTAGAGAAATTGGTTAAAGTGATATTTCTGCAGCTTCTTAGTAAAAAATCGAGTATTCGGCAATTTTATTTGATCATATTCGATATGAAACGAAAACCACCTTTGTTTTTTATAAAAAGTGACAATCTCGTCACATTGTTGAAGAATTATCCATCAAGATTGTAAATGTACAGAAAAGTAATAACGTTACGACTGAGCAAACTTTCTGTGAAATGGAGGTGAAGTTTTTTTCAAAGGAAAAACGGTAGAATCTATTTAAGTTCGACTGAAAACGTATTTCTGGAAAAGATCGATCTGCAAATGTCAAAAAAATACATAACTCGAAGGTACTCAATTCAAAATACAAATAAAAATAAGGGGCCACAATAGATATCCCTGGGGTATCCCCGAAATGATGACTTTGGGAGCTGAACTGTAGATAACAACAAACATATGTTGTACAACTTTTTTTCGTTCGTGTTTACTTTACGAGAAAACATTATTGCTTCACTTGTACTCGTGTTATAATCATTATGAATTCATTTTTTGAATATAAATATGTATATTAAAATAAAGAAAAATGAAGTAATAACTGAAAATTTAAAAAAATGCATTAATCACGCTATGAAAATTGAGAAAAATATGTGGGAGCTTGATCATATTATGGACAGCAGATTAGAGCATCATCGTAATATTTTACATATTTTTCGTTTTAGTTTGTTTTAGTAGTTTTCAGATATTTTAAAGCTCTATATGAAACTTATGTATATATTGAATTCAAGGTAAGTAGATTTAGAAATATCAAAAATTACAAAAACCTTCATGATAGAATTTGTGAAATATATTCTTTCAACGTTCATTTATATTACATAAAACGTAGCATTTGTAAATTATGCACGCCTATGTATTTCGAAGTTTCGGAAATTAGTGTTCTGAGAATGTACTCTACCTTAGTCTTGAAATGGACTATAGCAACACAAAATCATTATCGCCCATTTTCAACAGAAAAACGAATCACCCAAATTTCATTCGAATGCATTATGATGATTTCTCAAAATCATTCTTGTTCACAATAAAACCCACCATGAAATCCAATCTTTCCGAAATCGCTTGGCTGGCTTCTATAGTGGTTATTTAATTTCATGACAAATTACGTAAACATCAAAACTCCAAAGCCACAACGATTTCGTATTAAGAAACTGAGGCGTGGGATTCGAGATCATCCGAAATTTGAATAATAATGTTTCGTACTCAAAAATATGCAGCCGTGTTATTAAATGAAAGACCATATTTTTTACCTTTACATATGGATTTATTTTTTGTGAGATCAGAAGCCACTTCTACATCAATCTGCCTGATCATTATACCACTAACCATTGTCTAGGTACTCATCAACAAACTTTTTATACCTAAACTTGTTCAAAGTAGGTGGGAATCTGTTCAATTTGGTGTAGTGTTGCTTGGCTTGTCTGAAAATAGCAATATCATCAATAATTGTTTTGAAACTACTTTGATTTTAAATACCGCATTTGTCATCTAGATTGCTTTGCCCTTGCTCCACATTATATATCATGCTGCTTTAGATATTTCTTTCATTAATTCATTTACTGAAATTTCAAACTATATTGTTACGTTTTCCCCATGAGTTTTACGATCATTGACTACACTGTACAATATTCAAACTCAACTTCATTCCACTGTTGATACAACCAAACACTTTCAACTAGTGTTAACTAAAACTTCAACTAATATTCCAATGAGTTTCATTAGTTCGGACTTCCATTGTCTAATTTGATATAAAATGATTTGAAATCATGAAAAATATGGGAATGAAAAAGACATTACACAAATAAAAATAGATATTTAGTACCTACAATACGACCTAAAATTCTGATGTCTGTTCTCCTCACAGGCTTTTTCCTCGCATATCTGTCAGAGGAATCAAGATAATGATTTGAAATTCCAAACAAACTTGCAGCTCATATAGGAATTCGTATAGGAAAAACTAACACCTGGAATAGGTCAATTTTTATTTTCAAATGCTGATTTATAAATGTATATGTTGAAGAAGTTTTTGTCACCTGTTTTGACACAAAGGCCATGCATTCTGAACATCCAATTCACCCGTTTTGCATTTTATAGGATAGAGTTATTCTCTTACAGGAATAAAATATAAAGTTTTGTTCGCTCTGTACAAACGAATCAAAATAATTGTCATCACTGAATGCAGTCTTGAAATTCCTTTCCTCTGACGTTTCACAAGACCTACATTTCAATAATCAATACAATGAAGATCTTTTGAGATTAATAAAGCAACGTGACAAATTCCACTACAAAAAAAAAACGTTATCCTGACAGTCAACTTACAGTAGATTTATATAATCAGTATAATGGATTAGTAAAAAGTGTTCGAATTGCCAAAAATAAATATTAGAAAGAAAAATTCAGTAATCCTGCGTATGGAAATCAATTCTTTATATTAAGACAATCATAGAAATATTGTAATCAAATATTCATAGGTATAGGTATCTGTTGATGGAAATAAAATTGAAAATCTACAAGATATTTGTGGAAGTTTAAACAAAATTTGTTACTGTTGCAACAAATTTATCATCTAGTATTCCTACTCAAGATAGTCCAGCAGTTCAATCAAAATTATCGTCTATGTATCTCAAGCCTACCGAACCAGAAGAAATAGAAGAAATAACCAGTATATTCGATTTGATACAAGCTCCAGGATTCGACGAAATGATCATAAACATTGTTGAAAAAGTTCAATCGGAATTAGCACCATTGATAAGTAAATTGATAACAGGTCCCAACAGGTTTGGTATCTAATAATGCTAAAATTGCCAAAGTAAAATCATTATTTAAAGCAGGTAAAAAGGACCAAATGACAAATTATAGACCAAATTCAGTTTCACCAGTTTTATCAAAAATGATTGAGAAATCAGTACATTCTAGATTGTTTGAATATCTTGAAAAGACAAAATTATTATCTGATCGGGGCAATACGGATTTCAAAAAAAATGTGGCACAGAGTCCGCAGTATTAGATGTCATAGCTAGATTTAGATTCGAAAAAAAAAATATAGAGTTATTTCATTAGCATTTTATACTGTGAACCATAAGTCTTCTGAAAATAATGCATAATATAGGTATCCGAGGTTTAATTTATAATTGGTTTCGAAATTATTCAATGAATAGAAAACAATATCTATATTGGCAACATGATTAGTTAAAAAAATATGTGGGGTACCGCAAGGATCAATACTTGGACCTGTTTTGTTTCTTATTATTACAATTCTTTGGCTACAGTAAATTTATTTAGTAAATTACAAATGTTTGCTGATGACACCACTTTAATTTACAATGGAAATAGTGTACAAGAAATTGAAACGAATATTTCAAAAGATCTTGATCAAATATCTATATGCCTTCAACGCCATAAAATGTCACTGAATTTTCAGATATCTTCATATATGTTCATATTGAAAAGGTCTATATCAATTGATTCAAAAAATCCAAATCAATTCAATAATGGAAATATTAAATACTCTCCTAGTGATGAATGCTGAATTTCTTGGTCTTATTTTGGATGAAAATCTATCATGGAGACAACACATTAAATCAATAAGAAAAAAAATAGTTCCCATAATTGAGATTTTGTTCGAAATAAGAAGTGTTATACCCCTAAAATACCATAAATTGATTAATTTTTCATTAGTATATTCCAAAATTTAATATCTAATATCAATATCGGGAATGGCAACAAATCCCTTATTGAAACCAATTTAAAAACTTCAGAACAAATTTATAATATGTATATTTCTATTTGTTTCAAGTTCCGTTCTGTTTTACCTTTTTTGGTGCTCTGTTTACTTAGTTATGTCGTATTTACTTTTTCAATTATTTTTCCCCTGCTATCAATATTATATGTTTCTTGGGAAAATAAATCGTTGATTTTATTATTATTATTAAATTCATCAATGGCATTCATCTGGTTCGCTCAGTAATAGCTAATTTGGGGATAAACATAGTGCCATAAGATTAATTTTCAAATGTGCAAATTATTTGGATATCAAATTATTTAAAAAAAAAGTGTGCGTCTTGAGACCCCCGACAAAAGTAATCACCGTAACGCGTTACGTAACGGAGCGGTTCACCCTCCCATAAGAAGTCATCACTTCAAAATTTCAGAGTCTCTAAGAAATTGACAGACAAAGACTTGTTTTGCCATACGTAAAGACGTATATGCGTCAAACTGTATGAAGTGATTAATTTTATAAGAGAACTTTCCATGAAAATGTCTATTTTTAACGGAAAGAATTTCTTTGTCGAATTCTATAGAACTGTTAAAAACGCCAAAAAGTGTGTCTTGCGACAGTCGAATTTCAATTGTTCTTACTTTGCTTAGTCAATCGAATAATTCTGTAGCTGTATCTGTAGAGTAGGGAAGGCGAGTGAAGACCACGGCACTGAGGCCACATGTGACCCATTGTACATCCTTTCAAGGATGTACAATGGGTCACAATAGGTCATCGTCAATCCTGTCCTTTCCAGGAAGGTGGACAGGTCACTAGGAGACATCTCCTAAATATCGGCAGGTACAGGCCAAGACACGCCAAACACGCTCTTTTATTAACTACTCCGGACATTTACATAAGACGTGCCTAACAGTTTCATCTTCCTGTTCACACATTCTGTATAGAGGTGTGTCCACCAGCCCCATAGTATGGAGGTGTTTCCTTAGTTGACAGTGGCCAGTTAGAAATTCTACTGTTAAACGTAGGTTTTTCCTGGTCATCGCCAGATATTTCTTCGGCGCCAGCTTCCCAGGATCACCCAGAGTGATCCTGGCAAGACTGAATCCTTTGATTCCTTCTCATCTCTTCAGGGATTGAGGATGGGTGTAACGTTTGGCTAGTTCCGTAATTGTCGAAGTCATCAGGCCGTAGGTGTACTGGGTCCTAAGATTCTTAGTCCAGCAGCTCTCCTGGCTAAAGAATCGGCAATGCGATTACCTTTACATCTATAGTGTCCTTTAACCCACCTCAGGATAATATTGTTACCTACCAAAACGTTGTCTGAGTCTTGGTGGCACTCTAGTACTAGCCCTGAGGTAACACGTTGTCTGTTCAAGGCTAATTATCGGATAATTTATGACATTGAAGTTCCTTCGACATAAATCAGCAGACGTTGGTCCGTTTCAACAAAAGTGCAGACATTATTGTACTGAAACCGACTAGATTTATTCATACCTCATCGGCATCGTTCAAATGAGTAAAGCAACTGCCTCCGTACAAGTCATCAAGCAATTCATTAACGCAATTGATAATGAATACGTCAGAAGGTAAAATATACAATTATCTTCGAGAACGAAAGATTGATTGGACGAGAAAAACAATAAAAAATCAGCCGCACCGTGACCGATTCAATGAAAACCATAAGAACGAGGAGAACCAGCGTTTCAAAACGGTTCGCTCCGTTTCGAGAGTTAAGATGTCATTGTTGGGTTTTTTCTCGGCCAATCAGCGGATAAGTGAGTCGGTTCACATGGAACTGATTATTTAAATACTGCCCATATCCATCAATAGTACTACTTCTAAGTAAGGACGACTCTAACCTAAATATAGCCGATGAAAAGTGCAGGAAGTGGATCTAATGCAAGGCGCCTCGGGCATATCAAGCAGTTTATTATGTAGACGTTTATCGAATTGCGGATTGGTGAGCTCTCGGACGTGTTTGAAAAAAATGTCTTCCGGTGAGGCGAAAATAACAGGCAATTTAAACGTTTGATGCACATTTGTTTGATGTCTGTTGATATGGGAGGTTTATTACTACTTTCGTGTGATTAACGAGACGGTAATGATGCCATGGTCGACTCTATTAACATCTGAAGCAAGCAAGCAAGCAACTATAGTACAATTCCATAATAGTAGGCACCAAATTCTCGGATATATTATTGCAAGGTTGTGTGTGTTTTTTTGTGTACATTTTATAATAAATTTAAGAAGTAAAACAAATCATGAAACAACAAAAAAATCAACTGGCGCTCCGGGGCGATTTGATTGGTTCCAGTGGCGCATTTGCTTATTCAGCTGCAGGAAAACCCGGAAAAACCTGCAGCACCACATCATCTGAAGATCTTGATCTGCCAATGTCCTCTGTTTCATGAAACAAAAGGTAGGGTGTCTCCAGAGGCTCCAATAAGTTCAAGATATCACCAGAAAATTTTGTGACACGACTATCGTTAAACTTAAAGCAGTCCTATTCATCCGTGACCAAAGCATAATAATGACTCAACGCCAGAAACCACAATGAACAATGACTGCATTAAGATTATAATAATGGTCTGCTAGATTGAAGTGTTTATCCATGTCGACCTTCGTAGGAGTTTGGTTCTTCTGTCTGAGGTTGAGTCATGTTTAGTATAATTTCCACTGCAGGAGACATATTAAGGCTAAGACGATAGTTATTTCTGTGAATTTAGTGCCTACTATTTTGGAATTATAGTATAGGAGAGCGGATAACAGATGCTTGGTTGGTAGGATTCCGTTGCATTATCCTATACCTTCTCTAGCTCAAACTGGTTTTCTTCGCGAGTATACTCCAAAGAAGACGTTTATCAATTTCTCTTTCATTGATCAGAGTTTCCACAGATACAGTTGAATATTTTATTGAAGTTGAAGAGTTGTGTGTATGGAGAAGAGGTTAAATAGATTTTTCTATTGACTATTTACCATCCCTGCACGAAAATTTTTTCCCTGACAGTTTTCAATAGTCCACTCTGCACACCAGGTACGTTTGAAGTGAGTAAATTGACCTTCCACATGATTACACCAATTCAAACTCGACCAAATAAATCCTGATTCGTCAGTGTGTCTGCTGTTTCAGCACGTACTTTCTTCCGAGAGTCCAAATCTCTTCATATGCTGAATCAGACGACAATGACCAATAAGTCAGCCTGTGAGACAACGTAGGTCATCTCTGCCGGAGTCTAACAATTGTAACATATACTCGTAAATATCTGTGAATGGGTCAATCCTGGTAGATTCAGCAGAGTTCTGAAACTCTTCTCAGTATTTGTGGTAAAGCCTTATGAGAATCCAATAACCGCTTGAAACCGATTGCAGCGATCTTCCTTGCAACAGGATCAGCTGTCATTACCCTACAAACCAGTGAATACAGGAACCATGAACAGAGTCAAATTGCTTAGTCTTTCTATTGAGAGAGCTGTTATAGCAGTTCACTACCAACTTGGACGTTATTCGGTGAGAGCCAACTGCCTCCAGAAGCATTTGGATATCTTTCATTGACTTATGCGTGAGATCGGTTCATCTCTTCACACATAATTCAATACCGAATATATCCGCCTGAATTATGGTCGCCTAGGTCCCTAGGAAATCTGATATGTCTATCCTAGGTCTGCAAATGTATACACCTTTACCTGAACTTGAAGTGGTTTTGGGCCATCTGCTGTTGATAATCCCTCTTTCTGGAGGATCCAAACCTCTCTGTTCGGAATGAGGACTGTATAAGGCCAGTTGTATTTGACGGTAGGAAGAATTGAGTCTCATTTTGCTTTGATCTTCAGTTAACCACCAGTAATCAGTTTCGCGCTGCATAAGTTTGTTTGTCCAATTAGTAAGGGTAGTTGGTTTTTGGTATAGTAATCTTCAAAACACAAATTGTTATCCATTGAAAAAACTGTATTTCATCTTTCCTCGAATTTTTATTCGGTACTTTGATGAGCTGTCGCGAATGATAGGAAGCGTTGTCAAGAACTATTACACTATTCGAATTCAAATTTGGGATCAATGTGTTTTCAAACCATTTCTGGAAAATATTAGCTTCCATGTTCATATGATTGTCAACATTGCAGTCCTCAAGTTTTTTTATGCATACTTTCAAAGAATTCGGAACCCATCCTTTATTTCCTCCGCAATGCACAATGATTAGTCGCGATCCTTTGTTTGCAGGCATGTTATTAGGCGTACACATTCACGAACGTGACGTTTGTTTATTATTTTAAATATAATTCCTAGTTTCTTTACCCAATTCTGAAGAGTTTCGTCACAGCAGCTCACGTTATGGCCGGAAATATTCAATTTCTCCTTATGATTTCAATTGTAGGAATCTCATTGCTTCTGTAACATTCGAATATTGTTTTTGTAATAATCGAATACTGTTTTTTTCAATGATTTTATTAAATGAACATCTAAAGGTTTTGGTGATCCTGTATCACATCGCGTCTTGCGTTCATAGGGTTAGTTTTTGACTATTTTTATTTTACGTACAGTTGAGAAAGAAATTTCGGTCAAATCTGATGTTGCTTGTAATAGTTTGTTTCCCTCGAAACCAAACTCAAGATGTAGATTTTTATATACATTGAAACAAGTTAATTATCCTGAGATCCCCTTCTTTCCAGTTATATGCATAATATACCTTCAACAGAAAATCACTTTACAATCATTAAAGATCCACGGTATTTTTTGTACATCACCTGTCCTGTAAATAGGTATCAAAATATCCATTAGTACTTTCAGTGGAACAGCAACGGTACCCATTGTATCTATCTAGCTGAATGAGTGCCGATTCATGTAGGCAAATAACTTTTTACTTCCTGATTCAACTAAATTAGGAGAACCAGTCCAGATTGTTTTCTTTCCTAATAAAAACAAGGCTTCGCCTTGCACAAGAGGTGTTTGAACCGATTTCTTGATTTTTATACCGGTGCCTCTGGAGCAGGAAGCCGCTTGTTTATTTTTGCGCTCGAAAAATAATTGTTAAAATATTCGTTCATATTAGACAAATATTTGCGAGTCGGGATTTTTTATGTTTCCTGGCTGTAAAGTGTAAAATGAACTATTACTCTATTCCAAGACGGTTTCGAATAAATTCATGGATGTAGTCGTTACTAAGTGGTAGAAGATAAGAAAATTAGTCATTTCTTATGAAAAATAGGAAATCAAACTAACGTTACTGAAGTTTCGTCCTTTAAGGGCATTTTCAAACTCACATTAAACTAAAAAACAGTTTTTTAGTTTAAACTAAAAAACAGTTTTTTAGTTTAATGCTTTTGATCACAGAACAAATTGAAACAATGGGGTAATTTTGGCCAATGAGACTTTTATTCTTCGTTGTCTTTCAACTCCTCCATTCGGAAAAAATTACCTATATATGTAAATGTTACATAGTTAGACTTGTTTTCGAAATGATGCAACAATTACAGGTTAGGAAAAAATATTGCCATTACAGCAGAAAATAGGATGAATCATTGTTCAATAGAAAACTTTTCCAAGTAATTTTGCTAAATCGACAGGAATGACCCCAAAGCAGATGTGCTTCCTTCCTTTCTTTGGAAGATTCCCACATTTTTTGTATCAAGATGGAGTAGTAGAAAGCCAAAAACTTTCTTTCCCAAAAAACGTTGCTATTGTTTTTGCTTACTTTCTTATTATCAATACCTAAACATGAAATAAGTTTTGTGTATATTGCAATAAGTTTTGAATATATTTTATCGAATTTCGGTAACACATGATTTCAATTTATTTGATTTTGTTGCAATAAACTTAAAAGCAATAACATTTTTGAATAGAGAATGAAAACAACTTTCAAACGATATATCACAAGCCTATACTTTCCATTTGAAAAATTGGGGGTTGTACCTGTCATTCGACTGGGGTTGAGGGTAGGGGTGACATTTTTACGTTGAAGAATGTCAAATAATAATTCAAATTTAACGTGTTTCGGGATTTTTCAAAAATATGAACAGTAACCGAAATAATGATTCAAGTCCATTTAACTTTTACACGTATATGGTAACAAATCTAAGATTATAGTTGAAGAAACCAATTTTAAATAGTTTAGCAATTTGTCAGTATATTTATCAAAACAAATTAGTGATGATTCGCATGAAATAAAAATTGATAAATAGATAAACAAAAATCTAGTTTCTATGTTTCGATTCATTAGATCATCGTTCAACAACGATGTACAAATATGGTTGATGTCATGAGAGGTGGCTTTAAAAGGAAAAAGGAGTGAAAAATAATTATTAAGAACCAGCTAATACAGGTGGGTACTAGAAGTGTGGGTGGTTCCAGACAAATACCTAATTATGATCGATGACACAACGATGATTAATACAGACGTTGATTATTCGAAAAAAACTTAGGCTAATTGAAAAAATAAATGAAGCGATTGGTTTTTATTCAGATTTCTTCGATTCGCCTGAAACTACGAACTGTCAAAATCGGAAAAAGATGATGAGTAATATACCACACAGGTTTTAATTGTCATTAATGAGCGTTAGCACTTAGCACTTTTTGTAATTTTTGATGCCGTTTGAATCTTTTTAATGAAAATTTGAAATTTCAATCACTGAGAATTATGAATTTTACTGTTCAGGCTACATTTCAATTCTCGTTTCGAAATATTTTCTTCCTTGAAGTGTCTCAAATAAATCAACAGAATGAGCGTAAACAGAAAGTTCTCCGAAGAAACAGGACATGAAGAAGTTTACGTAATTTTCTAGAGTTTTTAACGTTGTTTCAAAGGAAATATCTCGTCCGAAAATGATTTTGTTTCTTGGAAAAGCGTCTGTTGAATACAAAGGAATTTCACCACAAATTTTCGCACGACTGAGCTCCGTGCAAATTTCTTAAATATTTCACAAATAAAATCGGCTGCCAAGAACAGTTTTCCGCCAGACATATACAATTGGTTATTCCGACACTTGAAAACGAATGGAAACAGTATTCAGGAAAAACATCGAAACGAATGTAAGACATGCCTACATAAATGTTTAGTATAAACAAAAGTATGTTTCATTCTAAATGGTATTGGCTTATCATCTGCAATAAACTACCTGGTTTATGCAGATGGTTATGAAAATTACTTTTCATCACTGTTATATTTTCAGAGTCAGAATTTTTGTATATAGGCTCGTTTTATACTGTAGATATGCATCAAGAAAGGATCACTTGAATATTCCAACTGGAGTGCCTGCCTCGGGAGAAGGTGCGTCCATAAAACAAAATTATCTTCTCATTACTGTTTCTCCATGCTCTTGAATTTCCGGTTGAACAATTTATATTTATTATCAGCATTGCACCCGTGCGGGTCGCTTATTCCCTATAAATCATCTAATGCCCTCAATGGTCCGTGTCACAGATGACAAGCACGTCCTTGTGACAGGAACTCCTCCGAAACTCTAGTGATAAATACAGTCATTTATTTTTCCCGTCTAGCCGCCTTTCCGCACACACATTTCGTGCCAAACTACATAAACAAATACAATAAAATTCAAGAATCCAGTCACTTCCTTTCGGTTCGGTCTAACCAGCTCTCGAGATCGTTATCTCTGTTTATATTTCATTGTGCTCTGTCTGTACCGTGAGATAAAAGCTAATTCGTCCAAACTGCATGTGAATTTTAACTATTGAACAATCTGCTTTCTTCCCAAGAAATGTTGCATGAATGTTTCTAACGCGACAGTGAAATTTCGATTGTTCTTACGTTTTATTCTTAATGAGAATTTAATGACATACGGGTCAAAGAATTATTGGTAGTTGCGTAACTAGTGAAAAAAGACCAAAATATTAATTGAGGACTGCTTTCTGACAGATACTTTTGCAACTGATGGTGGCCCACTATTAAGCCCCGTGTAAACATCTTTTTTGCCAGCCGAGCGCTGTCAATCTTGCCTCATTATGGGCTGCACTCTTGGCAACCTACCAGACTTTGGTGTTTGTCTTAGTTCTATATTTTGAACTATTAGAAGATCCTTCCGAATTAACGTAGAATGAATGCACAGAAGCACCCTGATTTGATTGGTACACCCATTGAAGTTTTCAAAAGTAAATCTTATTGCTTTAAGAAAGAAACCCAATGTTTAACGAAGTTTGTCAATACTGACACTAACTTGATAAAGGATGAAAGGTGTCATAACATTGCAAGTTTGAGAATTGCAAAAGATATAAAGCCTCACACAATCGGTGAGACGCTTTTACTGCCGGTCGCTGTGGGTATAGTCCAAGCCGTGTTAGGAGAAAACGCAGCCAAAGAAATTCCAAAAATACCGCCTTCGAATAACACAGTAAACAGAAGAATTATCGATATGTCTATCAATATTGAAGATCAACTTGCTTCAAGATTCCAAGAATGCATTTATTTTGCACTTCAAGTTGATGAAAGCATCGATGTTACAAAAATGGCGCAGCTATATACTTGTTTTCGTGCGATTTGATCATAATGAAGAGGTGATAGAAGAGTTTTTGAATAAAAAATACGAAAGCGGGACTCATTTTCAAGGTAATTGATGGATATGTGCTTAAAGTAGGCATTCCCTGGTCCAAGTGTATTTGCTTGAGAACGGATAAGGGAAGAGCTATCTCAGATTAACAGAGCTAGCCGCAAAAATAAAGGAAGATGCTCATGAATGTAAAAGTACGCATTTTGTCATCCAGCGAGAGTATTAGCTGCTAAAGGTATGCCGGAAAATCTCAACTCCGTTCTATCAGATGCCTTCATAAAGGCTACGGCTCTAAACACAAGATCATTCTTCTTGATGTGTGAAGAAATGGTTGGCAGCTTCAAGACTTTACTCCTGCATCTCGGTGGAACATTTTCAACCGTTTCTTTGAACTGTGATCAGAAGTTTTTATGTTTTCAAGTGAAAAAACCATGACATGAAAAAATGTTTTGTTGATGAAGAATGGTTGTGAAGATTGGGTTATCTAGCCGAAATTTTTGACAAACTCAACACAATGAACTTGGGGCTTCAGAGACAATACATAACAGCCTTTACAGCCAGTGACAAAGTAAACTCCTCTTTTGTTAACAAATACAGGAGGAGAATTTATCTGCATTTCATACCCTAATAATAATTTCCAGAAGAAAATGAAATATCTTCAATACCAGATGTGGCTTCAGATATCATTGTTCACTTGGAATGCCTTCAAAAAGCTTCAAGAAGTTTTCTTCTGAATATTATTCAAAAGTGGACTGAATCAGAAATCCTTTTTTTGGAACCTCACCAAATGATTTGGAACTAAAAGAATATTTCATAGATAGTTCCATGAAAGATTATTTTAAAGAGGAATCTTAAATTACCTTCTGGATCGGATGTAAACCCGAGTACCCTTTGATCTTCCGGTAAGCTCTGCTATTTTTGATGCCATTTGGTACGATTTACTCGTGTGAGAGTGGATTTTCTGAATTTTTGTACATAAAAAATGAACATAGAAGCAGAATAAGTGTTGAAAAGGACTTAAGAGTGAAGATAAGTTCCATTACTCCAAGTTTTGCACTGAATACTATGAAAGTATATTTTGTACGATACTGATTTTTATTTATATGTTTTTAGACCTATGGGTAATAAATAAAACTGTGAATTTTGGCAAGTGGTTTTAGCTAAATTTATAACATTAACACATAATAACACAATTAAAAGTGCGCGAGAATGGACATTGCGAGCAAATTATTGACATGATTGATAGTACTTAGCCACCTGTTCGGAAAAAATAAACAGTGCATTCCAATTGAAACGAGCCAGCTGAATAAGTCATTTGATATCGGGACTGTAAGAATACATGAAACTCTAATTCCCTTGGGGACACATATCTAGGTTAAAATCAAATCCTTGTCAGCCACTCCCTCCTCATAACAACCCACATGTCAAACATTTCAAAAGGCAATAATGGTCGGGTGACACCTTATTTAAAAAGTCTTTCAATGTTGTATCTACCTTCTGAAACGATAAAATTCACTTTATCAAAATATGTTTAACATTAATTTGCCTACAATGGTACCTTAATCAGAACAATATTTCAAGTATTGAAAACACCTCCCGTACAAAAGGTATTTCGCACGCTCATGCTGATGAAATCTCAAGATCCGTAATCTGTCGTATAACTTTCATCTCCAGGAAATAAATCTTGCGACAGGCACAGCCAGAATGCATAACGGAACGTCGCCGGCATCGCAGACACGCCCATAATTTTAAGAATGCTCATTCCAGCGCTGCCAGATGCACAAAATTTCTTTGGATTTGAGGTATTTCATAATAACTTCGAGAAATGATTTTCTGTTCATATTACGATATCATTCTGTCTAGAACATTCAGGAGTATAGTCTGGCAACACTGGCTCATCCATTGTAGTCCTTCTCGAGACATCATATCTGAGACAGGGGGCATGGCCAAGCGTGAAAAAATATATCGCCTCCCGGGGTGTTGTAGAACGACTTCGAAAAGATTTGGTAACCTTGTGCTGCACAGATGGTAGCTTGGAGACTCTCGCCCACCACCCAGAGTGAGTCGTTTGCCAAATACGCTAGTCAAACATTCGACTAGGATGTTTGAAAGCGGATGAATAGACGACAGGAGTCGAAAAGTTTTTTTATGGAGATTTCCAGTGGATAATTGTGAAATTTTCATAAATGTCACGGACAATTATACAAGAATACATTACTACAGATGAAAGTACGGTGTGGTGGAATAAAAATTTTATTTGTGAAAATTATTGTCATGGATAATACAGGAATTGGTATAGAAACCCACACTAATCTTGATAGTCCGCTTCCTATGTAACATTTTATATAAAATTTGACCTACATTAGCGGAAATTATGATGAAGGTGTCATTCAATTCGGAAAATGAAAATCTTGAAAGAGTGGAGACGAAAATCGAAAAATTTATGAGCAGTCAAGTAAAAATAATGCATGTTTCCTTGCAAATAACTCAAACCATTCGAAAATACTCTTGAAGAGCAGTCACAACCCCAGAACATACAATGTTTTGAATCAGAATCTATTTTTTATTTCCTACTGTTTTTTGGGTATATAAACTTCCACAATCTGAAAAATATACAAAGCTCAATCAATAGACAATTTGCTGAAGCTTAATGAAAGTCAAACTGAAAAGTTCATCCTGAAAAGTTCATCCCGAAAAGTTACTAATGAGTGATTTTTTTGCTGGTATCTTTTTGGCAACACTGTTTTTGACAGATAACACATGAATCGTGTCTTGTCATTGTCAAACTTGTTCAGTTTGGTCTATAATTTAACCATGAATCGACTTACCAATGAACAACGCATGCAAATTATTGAATTTTATTATCAAAATTCATGGCCGGATAAGAAAGTGCATCGTGCACTTTTTCCAATTTATGGGCAGTTTCGTCGGCCTACTGAGGGAGCTATTCGGAAGCTTGTGACTAAATTTTGGACCCAGTTTACATTATTGGACATTAAACCACCAACACGCATACGTAGAGTGAGGACCGAAGAAAATA
>WOGR01001648.1:0-19342 GCA_015342045.1 Leptinotarsa lineolata | reverse complement strand
AAGTTTCGAGGTCCCTGTTGGAAGACCTTGAGTGCTATTTGATCTGTGTGTATTCACTATTGGAAATATTCAACACTGAATTCGGAAAGAGTTTGTATACACCAAAAATAGTTCATTTCCAACGTGGTTATATAATTGAATTGTGTCATCCAGAACAGTTACAGGTTATTTGCATTTGAATGTACTATTTTTACATTCAAACGTCATATACAAGTATCTTTCCTATGTCATGTTTTTAGGAACTTCTATATTCAACAAATTTCTTATTTTTGATGACTTGAGTGTGACTGATCATCTTTAGTCTTAGTAGAATTTAGACCATGAGACTACAGATGAATTGACAAATCAGAAGTTTTCAAGTAACAACAGCTTTATGTGAAAAAAATGATTACAAAATAAAACTCAAAACACCAAAGCTACAACGCTCCTCTTGATGCGCGTTTCACCAGCCAAGTTGGCATCTTCAGGAGATGAAGTAGACTAGTCTATTACTGTTATAGATCTGATGCAGTGCTCGTTTTGAAAGTATTCTATTGTATCCGGCAGGTGTCAGTGCAGAATTCTTCACAGAAGTAATTCCTGCATATGCATTTGGCGATAGAACTTCCGGAATCGATTTTTAGTTATTGGAACACACTTGTAGACTGGTTTCGGGCTGTTTGGCCCGTCATCAGCAAGAGCCAAATAGCCCGAAACCGGTCTATGAGTTTTATCTGATATTTTTTTTTATATTAGATAAACTGGTACCTGATTTTTCAACGCAATTTGTTTGGTTATTTTAAGTTCAACTTGGAAATGCTTTTCAGATAAAGGGATTGTAAAAGCTCTGTGTATCATTGACCCAAAGACGGCTAATTGATGTGAGAGTGGACTGAAAGAGTCGAAGGGAATTGTACAGTCTGTGAAGGTGTTTTTTTGGTGGATATTGAATTGAAAACTATTATTAACTCTTGAAATATTCAAATCTAAGAAAGTAATCTCTTGGTTTTGTTCGATTTCCTACTGTGAATTCAATTTTGTTATGCAGACTCTTGAGGAAGTTTAGAAATTGATTAATTTGTCTGTTTGAAACATCAAAGCTCACCAGTATGTCATCCATGTATCTGAACCAAAACACAATATGTTTCTGAGAAAGGGAGTTATTGGAAATGAGGATATTTTCAAGTATGTCCATGAAAATGTCTGTCATCATGGAGCTCAAGGGTGAGCCCATAGGGAGACCTGTAGATAAAATTTATTATTATATTTGAAGAAGATTTGTTTCAGACATTTATTCAAGAGATTGTAAAATTCGATAATTATATACGGTTGGTGTTACATTTATCTAATATGTCTTTCACTAGGGGTAGGCATTCGTCTGTTGGAATGTTAAGGAACATGTTTTTTACGTCGAATGATACTAGTTTGATATTATTCTTGATATTCAAACTTGACAATTTGTTGGTGGAGTCAACTGAATTTAAACTGTGTTGAAAGGCTTAAATTTCGTGAGGTCTCTGAATCTTGAATTTGAAAAACTTTGACAACTTACTGGTTGAGGCATCTATATATGATACTACGGGTCTGGCTGGTTGTGCTTCTTTGTGGAGCTTGATATATAGAACAGAATGTGATGAATGCCGTGCAGTTCATACAGGTCAAACCGGTAGCAATTTTGACGTAAGGCTTCGTGAACACGTCTGTTTGGACAAAAAAATCTACAATGTATGAACATCTTCAAGAAACAAAACACAAGATAAGTAAAGATAATCTCAAAATTCTACTCACATGTAATAAAGGAAAGAAAATGAATTTGTTGGAAGCCATGGAAATCAATAAAAACCGGAAATATATACCCCTAAACGAGCAACTCGATCTATGTAGGTCTCCTCTCTTGAATTTATCAATTTCCACGAAATAAACGAGTCATCAATAACACAGATGTCAGTTCATCATTTCAGTCATTTTTCCTGTACTAACAAGCAATCACCAATATCTGAACCGTTAAATCAAATTATTATATCGTATGCTTTCTTTTGTTCATGGCTGATTCGATTTAGTTTTTGATGGAATTCGTAGAAAACAACGACACGAATCTCTGCGGTGAGTGCAATACAAGGAAACAATGTCGTTTTTTTGGGGAAAATTACATTTCAGTTTCTTTTTCGATAATTCAGTTTCAAGATTAATACGGCAATTGAACATTTAATATTGTAATGTTAGGAAGCTGATGATAATTTCGACTCATAAGAATGTCGTTTATTTACGATAATAATAGTTATACAATTTCCACAACAAATATTATTTAGGAATAAAAATCAACATCAAACATTCCAGAATCTAAACTAGTGCAATGTGTTTAGAAAATAGTTCTGTATTTCCAAATAATTCTGGATAATGCGTTGCAACTCCACACGTGGCAACGCTGTTCAAGGAATGCCTGTGTGATCGTCAGTGACGTAATAATATATATGGACTGGCCACTGAAGAGAGAACATTAACTCCAATAACTGAAAAAAGATGAAAAGATTCACGTGTTGTCATTTACGCCACTCACACACTCAAAGTCAGACACGTCACACGATACCGTGACGCTGTATGAATTGTATGCGCCACTGAAAGAAAGTCACTGTCTATCACGGATCTCTTCCACAGAACTATACTCAAGTTATAGTTCTGTGGTCTCTTCCCCGTAAACCACACGTCCTCGAATCTAGAGAAAGTCACAGTCTATCACGGATCTCTTCCACAGAACTATACTCTAAGTTATAGTTCTGTGGTCTCTTCCCCGTAAACCACGCTCCCTCGAATCTAGCGACTTCAACACAATCTGTGTCGTAGATATTGATTCGAGTCTATCATTTTTCACGTCCATGGTTTCAATTTGCAGACTGCATTATTGTCAGTTGGTGGGTGAAACATTTTGAATATTCATCGAAATGAAGTGGAGTGAGTATTGATGGATATTTTTCTTGAAATTATGATACTTATGATTTACAGATTCCTTAAAACGAATATAAAACTGCTAATAACTCGGGAATGGCTAATTCGATTTCCAACAATAAAAAAGTGTTGGACAGAGAATTGATATACATACCAAACGAGTCATTAGAAGCGTTTCTGTTTGAAAAAAGTTGGTAGCGCCCTCTCAGCGACGAGTGAAGCAACACTGTTGTTTTCATTATCAAAAAGTGCTAAAAAATATACTTTTTATGTAAATTCTGTCTGACCTTCATATCTTATTTCGTTCGAAAACTAAGTCGACTTTGAAAAAGAAAATTCGTTCATGAAATCTGATGTTTCAATAGACGTTTACCTAGTGGAAGAAACAAATTACGGTCGGTTGAAAAATATACGTTTTATAAGCATGCTTTTTTTATAAATGAGTCACACTGACTCTCTTCTTACTTCTAACCTCATTGCCACTTTTACAGAGTCGTCAAACGTCATGCATTGTTTCATTTCAGTTGTTCGAAACCTGATGGGAGAACCTGACTACAGGCAAGTCCGGCTGCACTGGGAGGTGAACTCTTCTGCAGTGCCGAAAAATGGATTTAGCGTCCGTTACTGCGAGCTACAGACATGGGGCGCGCAGCGATGTCGCATTCACAATAGTACCGACTCTTCAGACCGTAACAGCATCGACGCAGAGGAGAATTTAGTGGCGTTTGAGGCGGACATCAAGGGCCTGAGGATGGCCACCACGTACACCTTCGAGGTCAGAGACGTCAAGGATGAGAAGGGTGAGAGAGAGGAAAGGGCTGAAGGAGACGATAAGAACCAGAACATTATTGTGATACCTACCAAAGGATGTGAGTTTTGGAAGCTTATTAGAGCATTTCAGTTGAATGATTTCATTTCGTGGAACTCCACGAATATTTTGGTTCATCTCTATATAATCACAAACTGCAGACACCTTAAATTTACTAAAAAATACTGCGATATTGAATATCTTAGTATATCTTTCGTATCTCTTATCCCAACGTCAGCAATTTATGCAAACATTTCTTCAATACTACCGAACTAGGACGCAAAATACCTTACAGAAGAGTCATTTATTTTGGGACCCTTTAGTGTTGAGGAGTACAATTACTGTGACTTATGTTCTGTGATAGAGTTGTTCAGTGTTATTTTTAGCGGCAAATTCAAATCATTTGAAACTTATCGGGTATTTAATTCAATTGCAGTCAAGAAATTGTCATATTATCATTATCATTAGGTCCCTTGTGACATAGTATTGAACCATCATCATGTTGCAATGTTTCCTTCGAATAATATGTAAGATGAAAAAGGATAATTCTTTGAAAATATATGCCTACTATGGTTGAAATCCCTGTCAATCAGAAAAAAAATAGAAATCACTTAGAAATATTTTTTATCTGAAGCGCCTTTTCCCAAATTCACATAGCCTCAGCTAGTATTATCGATATAAGAATGGAAGAATCCAAAACCCATAGTGGCCTGTGGTAATAGGTATGTAACGTACACTCATCTGGGATGTGAGCCTAGAAGTGGTGCTGGTGATTTCGAAAAATATTTTTGGCACTATGTATCTGGTCGTATTCGTAAAGGTCCAGCCCCCTTAATCTGAGAGTAGTCCTAGTGAAGGACTACTCGTTGGTTGAACACAATTTCAGTTTTGAATCAAATGGGATGTTGAATTTGATAAGTATTTGTTAGAGGAGTAAAATCAGGAATACATGCACGAAAGGAAAATGTTGTTTGGTCCAACTTTAATCTTCCTTGTCACGAACACAGTCGTACAATAATATATACGAAATACGATATATTCTCATAAAACGCATTCAGCAGCTCCACTTCCAAATTTTGTAGCAATTCATAGCTGCATACAACTAATAGCTACATACAACTAATAGCTACATACAACTAATAGAAATATAAAACTGGGGCAGTGAATCTTGAGTCAACCCATAAAACTTAAGAGGAAGAACAACTATTTCGCAAGAGAACCATTTCTGCAAGGTGGCGCTGCAAAACTAAGAAAAAAAAAGTTTATTGACAAAACAAAAGAGTCTACCTCGATATTCAAATATCATTACTTTGAAAATGTTCGGGGAGGAAATACCGCATTTCTCTTTGTAACTGCTTATCTCAGGCATCTAGATTATATTAACAGAGAAACCACGATCAAGAAACCCGAGAAATAGCTTCGTGTTTATTCCAGTGATTTAATGTTTGAACTGTTTTTAATTTTCTCGTTAGTATATTCTGCAATATGGTTGATGTTCTGTGGATATCTTCGAGGAACGACTGACAGATGATGATGATGTGGTAAAAGTTAAAAAAAACCTTGATCTGAGCAATATCCGGATCTTTCAGCATTTGCTTTAGACACCCTATCTCACAATAAAGAGGATCAAACACCCCTTGCTTCTAGTAGTAAAACCAAAAATATACAAATAATTAATACCAAAAAAGTTTTTTAAGAAAGCAGATTTCAAAAGATACTTTTATTGTAGGGTATTTAAACATTATAATCAAGCACTTGAAATGAAACCATAGATAAGTCAACAATGACTTTATATTGATCTCTAATTTAACCTCAACGCTAAACTCTAATTTATACCGGACCTATGAAACTGGCCCTAAATTACAGTCTGTTCCATAGTTTCAGCCAAAGCAACGCAATGCCTTCCGCACGCGAGCGAGATAGAAGTATCTACGGGCCCGTTCTTCGGAGGCAGAATCGCCGTGGAAGCCACTGACGGCGAAAGATGTGCCATCGATGGCGAACCAGATAGCCCAAGAGACACGTACACATTGCGTATTAATCACACCGAATGCGGCAGTCAAGTCAACGAAACTACCGTTGCAACATTCGTTTTGGTGCAGGAGAATCTGCCGATTTTGACGCATAGTACCAGAAGGTGGGTAACCTTGATTTAGCTTTGTCATGGTATGTCGTTAAAAAAAACTTTGATAGGTATATTTGTTGTGGTTTTCATGATTTAAATAATAACAACATAACCCTTTTAGTTATGTAGAATTATGTCTGATGTTGGAAATTACAACGCGAGTGGCAGTAATGAATGAAATGAAAAAGGCAGTATATAATATTTAGGTTTGGAAGCGATGGTTGTCCAAAAATCCTTTTGAGGAACTGGGTAAAGGTCTAGTTATTGAACTAGAAGAAGAAGCAACGCGTTAAAGCTCTATTTTCATGGGCAGCGAACTCAGTGAACTCTGACAGATTTTAGTGCTTGAGCAGCAACTACTGTTCAAATGTTCGAACTTAATAATGTATAATTTTTTCAATGCAGATTATTAGAAAATTTGGTGTAGCACTAGGAAGGGAGAGGTTTTAATCTCATTGTGTATGAACTAGAAAACTACTTGACGGATTTCAA
Source organism: Leptinotarsa lineolata (assembly GCA_015342045.1). NCBI lineage: Eukaryota > Metazoa > Arthropoda > Insecta > Coleoptera > Chrysomelidae > Leptinotarsa > Leptinotarsa lineolata. The sequence goes on along the minus strand of WOGR01001648.1, from coordinate 12,995 downwards.
AATTTCTTCCTCTTATAGAAAGTTACATAATAAACGTATAATATGGAGTGTATTTTATTTCCAGAAAAATTAGAAATCCTGACGAATGATTCTAACTCAAGGCAAAAGTGAATTTGCCTTGAGTTGCAAAATATCTACGTCAAACGAAAGAAAAATCAGAACACCAGACTTACTCTGAAAGGAATGATGATTTCAAAGAAAATTTCAAAAAACGCAGTGGCTTTATTGCCTCTCTCTGTTAATTGATTCAGTGGTGGTTTTTATGCTTGACGTTTCGTCTACTGCTGCGGTAGACATTTTCAAAGGAGGTGAGTTGAAGCTCGGGTTCTTGTTCCTATTGTCTCCACTCCATCAACCAGTAGAGTGGACTTTAAACACGGACTTTGTTAAATTCCAACTTCAAACTCGAAGTTTTGTGTTTTTTAAAACTCGTTTGTGATCCTTATACGCCTTCGTAACAGTGCATACTAACGTTTCAAAAAAATATTCATGGTCATACCAAAGTAATCAAAAAACCCCTTCAAATATCAGCATTGTTATTCGAAACACCCTGTATATCCATTTTGGCAACGAATTAGCCTTTCCAATTGAACATGAAACATATCAATAACATTTGAAAAAAATCGTCTATTCTATTTCATGTCTCTTTACTACTCATTCTTCATTGGGATTTCGTTGCTGTTTTCCGTGTCCACAGTTTCGTTATTCGTGGGTTAATCCAGAAAATGATTTATTGCAGGTTCTTAGTCCTCTGCACCTATCAGCCTGAAACGCTGACTGTACGAGCGGGTATCAACTTACCTAACGGGGCGCATCATCAAGCAGGCCAAGGTCAGGCTCATATCGCGGCTGCTTACGAAGATGGTGACAACCACCTGGGAAGAAGATCTAGGACTGGTAGGGTTTTGCAGAAACCGGAAGCTCTAGGTGAGTTAATTATTCAGTAATAAACAACATATCTAAAAATGAACCCTGCACTTAGATAAGTGGGCATATATAACAAATATCTGCAGCCCTTTTAAAAAGTCAAAGTAAACTACATTAATATTTTGTAACAGTTCAAATCGGTGTCATTGCATAAAGCGAATCTTCCTCATCTTCCTTTCATTTTATTCATTAATTTTCAGTAAAAGAAGAAATAGGAGAAACCATAGTTCCCGTTTCTCATAGAAGCAACATAGTGCCAATCTTCGTAATCACGATGCTAGTCATTGCAGGAGTTATAAGCATCGTAGCGCTGGTCCTAAAATTGGCAGGAAAGAAACTGATCGAAGAATTCGACAATATTTCCATAGCTTCTGATATTTCGACGAGCAGTTGCAGTACAGTAACGGAAATAGAAGTCCCAAAAACGAATAAGGAGAAAAGCAAAAGTCAGTCGCCAATTATATGAGAATAAGACGGTACAATAGGTAAAATTGAGGTAAATGACTCAATTATAAGTTTACGTAAAAATCAAAATCACGATTCAATTCAATGTGACCTTGTGAAGGGTCCTTCGAAAAAATAAAGATCATGAAGCTTCAGCTCGGGCGACTGTGATGCCCATAGCAAGGTTTTGCATTGTATCAAAATATTCCCAGTGGGTTCTGTTTATTTCATGAATAGTATAAATCGAGCATGGGCTAGCTTAGACTGACTATATCTTGCTACATAACCTCAATAATAGACAATTTATGATTTTTCAATAATACACCCATTCTGTACGTGACTGAAACAATTTTAGAAAACATTATACGTACGTGTTTTTTATCCTGAAGATACTTCTACTTCCTCATGGAGGCGTATGTGATAAACATTTTGAAGAAATATTTATTGTAACCGGAAAGTTGGGATAACAATAATCCGGATTGTTTTTTGTGGTACTTATTTAATATTCAACTTAGGACAATTGCGTATTGCTGTGATATACCAGGTGTTTCACTTTTCTATTGGAAGAAAATTCTTTTCGAATTAGCAACATGGAGAAACAACACCCGGTATAGTATGCAATTGAAATATTTTTTTATTTATTTGATGATTTCAGTGATATATTTCTTAGAATAGGACTGTAATAGAATCTAATAAAACTTGTTTTAATTCCAAATGAGTTTATGTTCCGCAGGTTTCCTAAATTTGAAAATTTTATTAATATACGGAGCTGGTTTTTGATGGTAAACGTTAACGCCACAGTTGACATCACTGATTACTATCAACATTTCAAATTCAGTGTTTTTGCCATTATTGTTGAGATCTTCAATTGTTTTTGACACTATAATAAACAAAAAATGTTTTCCAAAAATATATCAGCATTGTAATAAGTACTGCCATAAATATGTGGACTCGAGAGAAGCTGTACCAATTCGACGTGAAGGTCAAAATAAATGCACCTTTATAGAAAAAGACCTCGGTTTATCAAAACACCTGACGTCTCCTTTTCTCAGGTCAAGTGGACTCAAGTCGGAAATTAAAGGTCTGCGAAGATGGTGTCGTCAATACCTTTCTCTGCCATAGTCGTATGACGGCTGTAGAGATTTCTGACACTGACAGCTGACAATTGAATGCATAGTCAATACGTTATAGTCTTAGTAGCTGAGGCCATTACATGATGAAAGAGAAGAAGAAGAAAAGTTTTGTATATTTTTCACTTTTATTCATATAACCTCCAACTCGGGATTTGAGAATGTTTTTTTCTTTATTATTTACAATTCTAGACTGACTACGTACGTGAAAAATTTATATTTATTTTCACTTATATGAAATGAATATATATATGTATAATTTTGATCTCTTATAAGTACCTAATCATAATAAAATTGTGATGTTTATTCAGTTTTTGATTTTGAGGTAATGCTCCTCTATAATAAATCCAATTCCAAAATCATTATTTCAAGCTAAGAAATACTTGGTTGACACGTGAGCTTTCAAAAATTAACTGCTTTTACAGTTAGAAAATTCGGTACCATCCACTGAGTTGCGCGGTTGAAAGTGAGCATGATCCTGATTTCTGACAGTTACAGTTTTGTGTATATAAACGGTACAGAAACTAAGTTCTGTGGTATTTAATTTTGGATAGGGCGCATGCGCAAACTGATTCGCCTCAGATATACAAGCGTAATGGAATATGAAGCAGTGTAGCAGAATTTTGCTTCATGTGTAGCGACTTTCCACTTGGCAACGAATCCTTCTGCTTATACTGAACAACCTAGAGACAAGTGACTATACCGGAGCCGGCAATTAGTTGTTCTGATGAGAAGGGAACGTTTCGAGAAATATTCGCTTTTCTTCGATACTGCATACACCACGGCCCGGAACAAATTACAACTCCAGTAAAAAACAATTGCAGAATCCATTTATTTACTTCAATACTACAATCTTCTTCTCATCGTGCAACTTTGGTGGAGCGAGTACAAAACTCTTCATATTTTCGTTTAGTTCTTCGAGCGCTAGTTGAGACTGCAGCCGCATAACGTCGTCACTGTCGTTGTTGTAGATATCCTTGAGAGTTCTGTAAATCGTCAGAATGTCATCCTTCAGGAAGGCTATAGTTTCTTTCTCGAGGCCGACGAACAACTGTCTAATAACACCAACTGCCGCACGCCTTGCTTGAGGCGATTTATCTGTGGCTATTACTGCGTGAACGCACACCAAAACCTATCAAATATAATGGAAATAATAAAACAAAATCATCTTACAAAATAATAGGCCACATGCAGATATTTTTATGGTCAAAAAGAACAGTTTATAAATATTTTCAAGAATGCTATGAACTCACGAATAATTTAAAATTTTACGAGCTCCTAAGTCTACTTGGCAATGTTACGATTATTTCTGGGGATTATACTTTACTTTATAGGGCACAGTAAATAATACTACTAATCACTATTTTGGTATTATTCAAATATATTAATTTTCTGAAACAACCCAACATGACGTAGCATAAAGCACACACAGTACACTGACTGAAATACACTTCATCGAGGCTGCGTTCAGAAACATTCGACATAGAACGTATATTTAACAGGCAACACTGGGCCAACTTCTGTTATTCGTTTCAAATGTAAAGTTGTGTTGAATGGTGTTGTTATCATGCTTGTTTTGAGTGTGCTTCAGTTTTGAACTCTTGAATTTTATTTTTTTTAATTTAGCTGTTTCTGTAAAGAGATTCTTGTCATTTATTGGATCCCTACGAATAGAGAAGCGTCTTTCTGTCTGATTCTTGTTACTGGAAAATTAAAATTAACGAAAACCTTTCAACAATGATGTTGCCTTAGAGAAATTTTACACAAGACAATGTTCATTTGAAATAATTAATTGTAGGAAAGAATTCAGTTAATGGAACTGCACGTGTTTTTATTGGTCTTCCAATTATAAACACAAACATGTCACTTACCTCAGTAATTATTGTTCCCAATTTATAACCTAGAACTTTACAAATTTCACCCAAGTTTGATAAACTAGAAGCCCTTATAAGATCGTCTTCCTCTTTTGCTCCGACTAAAAATGTGTTCAGCAACAGCGGTTTGTACTTTGGAGCCATATCGCCTGAAAATAAGTAATACGACTGAGTTATTTGTCTTTCAAAATATACTAATGTAAAAAATGAATATTCCTCATGACAAATAATTCTGAACGTTGATTAACGGTAAGACCTTTCCAGGTCCTTTGTGATGAGGAAAATTATTAAAAGAGAACACACGATTTACATTACATATCTCAATAAAAAATTATTCTACTGTGTTATGGTGTATAATGATCGATAAAGAATATTGTACTTTATGTAGTGATACTGTTCATTTTTCCAAATTTTTAAATTTTTGGGTCTTTTCAGCTTATTACTATACGATGTGTTAAGCGATTTTCGGCAATTTTTCTCTACGAAGCATTCAAAAAACTCAAAAAGTATGTGATCCAGTGGCGTAGCTTAGGTGGGTCAGGGGGGCCCACGGCCCCAGGCGGCATACGAAAGGGGGCGGTTGGAAGCGTCAATTTATTAATATGGAAAAAGTAAAAAAATACTTAGATATTCGAAATCTTGCGCACTGCGAAGTGGGGGCAACCACACAATGTCCATCTCAAGATTAACAAATTTATTCATTCTTGCCATAAGAAACGATATAAATGTTGATATAGATGGTAGTGCGAAGGACTTTGCGTTAAAAATAGTGCGTAAAGTAAATTTTCAATCAAACCTGTGTGCAAAAAAATACTCTAGCTTAGGGATTAGTGCAGATCTCTTTGTTGTTGATGTTAAGTCTACCCTGCAGGCTTCAGGAAAGAGTTAATCCAAGTTCAGCTCAATTGCTGTTATAGAATCCCGGCTGGAGGTGAGGCCTATATTTATCGGTCATCAAAGATTCCCTTCAAAAACGTTAATTTACTAGTAAAGTTTTTTGTTATCTGCGTTAGGAAATTCTAGTTGACTCTAGTTCATGTCAGCGTTGGTGGTTTGACCATCCAACGCCAACATATAAATTTGGCAGGCTAACTTGGGCGGCACACCAATAGGTGACTCTACTTATGTCTCACTAGCGTTTACGTAGTTATTTTTATCAAGTCCTCTTCTTGGTTCCTCACATTTTGTCTTCAATCAAACGAGGACCGCCTGACCGGTACTGATGATGCCCAACAGGCTGAAACAGCTGTCCACTGGTGGCTTTCAAGTTGAAATCAAATTGGGAATGATCGCAATAGTACTCATCTATTTATTTTTTGATTTTTATGCAATTATTTTCCAGCACCTTCACTGCAAGAACCATTCTCGATTTTATATCATTTCTAAAAACGGAGAGCTTTCCAAATTTCTGCTAACGTAGTTGTCGGTTTTAAAGATTGGTCAAACCACCTAAGCCGGCACAAAACTTGACATGCTCATTTGGGTGGTAGTCCAATAGGTGATTCCACTGATGTCTCGCTTGCGTTTTTATCAAGTACTCATCTTGGTTCTTCACATTTTGTCTTCAATCGAGGACTGCCTGCCCCGTACTGAAGATGCCCAACAGGCTGAAACAGCTGTCTATCGTTGATTCTTGAGTTGAAATAGAACTGGGAATGCTCAGACTAGTACTCATACTCCGGATCCCAGAATACCTACCACAGAGAAGCGACATTAACGTTCGTTAATGTCGCTTCTCTGTGGTAGGTTGGGACACCGAACATTGAATGTTCGGTGTTCCAACTCCGAACCAAAGATTTTGAGTGATAAACAACCTGGTTCACTGAGAAAAATTGACCTCTCAGCGATATACACTAATAAAAATACATACTCTTACGTTCTAGTATAGTACGTGGGCTCACTGTGAAATATAAAATTATAGTATGAAGGGCATCTTACTCCATTCAATTTTTATATTGCTAATTGAACTACTTTCGCAGTAATAATAGAGAATATTCAACTATGTTGCCAATTTATTATTATTTATGATGGATTGGCTTTTAAGAAACAAATTAAATTACTTTATTTTATAAATCCAATTCATTAGATAGAAAATTAAAATAAAGTTACGATAATAGAATAATGCTTATATTATATAATCATTTTATATCCTCTGAAATAAATAAGTCCACTAAGGATGTATTAGAAGTGACTTTTATTTTATGTAATCTTAACTTAAACTTTCATTAACAACATCAATACAATCTGAGGGTTCTAATTAAGTAAGGTTCCGAATGAAAAAATAACGAAACAAGATATTTTACCAAAACCTCCTAATTCAAAAATGTGACAGAAACTAAAGTTTCCTTTTTACAGTTTTACCTTCGGGATTATTGATATCTCTATTAGTATATTTGATACTATAAAAATTTTTCATTCTTATGAGTAGCTTATGTACATTTTTGGAAAATTTTCACAAGGATAAAGAAAATCTACATCCTCCATTAGGTTATGAATACACACAAAATCTAGTTTTTATGTTGATATTAGTTTAACTCGTAGAATTTCACTCTAAGATTTTCACTAGTGTCGATTCAAAAACACACAACTACTGTTTCTCTCACGATGGATTCTTCAAAACTAATTATCTCCTGAAAACTCTTGCTTGGATAGCATAATTTTAATGTATACCGAGTTAGGTAGGTACCTTTTGTAACTAACTACCTATCTCATTATATTTGCTCAGTGCTCACAGACTAATGGAGACAACTAAGCCCGAGAATGACGTGGAGACAACCAAGTCGACGCATGCGTCTACGAAAAAGGGACACAAAATGGCCGTCTTTGTCGCTTCTCTATGTTAGGTATTCTCGGGTTGTAGTTCGTTATGTTGTGGGTGTGCATTAAGAAAGGATTTTCAAATATTTCAACTGGAGTGTCAGATGCTGGTAAAAAAAGCGCGTCCATAAAAACAAAATTATTCTTTTCATCATGGGTCATTCATGGGTCATATTTTGATCATTAGCAATAGCAATTTAATGTTTTTTCTTTTAGAATTTGGTTGGACACCCCTGCTCTGTTCAAGCTGCGGACGCTCTTATAGAAGTAAGGATTCTCTGAAGTACCACCGAAGAATGGAGTGTGGGAAGGAAAAACAATACAAATGCATATTTTGTGATCACTACTCCAAACGTCCATTCGATATAAAAAAACACTGCATAATGAAACATTCAGAGCAAGTTATCTCAACAAAAAACTGTTACGTCAAAATGTAAATCCTACTTCAGTTACGAGTATTTCATTTTTTTTTTTTTTTATCAAGTATATGAATATTTAACAAGAATTTTTCATCATGATAGTGTATGACATGCTTCGTCTAGCTAATATGTGATCCAGAATTATTATGACCAAAATTGATAATCAATTAATAAATGAGTTATTCAGTGAATAGTGCATCACTAAAAATCAAAATGAAGAACAAAATTAAAATAAATGACGAATCATGCAGAAAAATACCAATGGAAAACTTGCAGGCCATTCGGGAGCTTTCAGTTCAATTATGTGGCGTGATATTTACTAATTGAATGATGCAAATAGCAAAATTGAATACATTAATGAGAGTATTATAACTCTGTAAAATATTCATGGTTCTTATAGAACCATCAGAGTAACTGATGGTTTACTGGTTTACTTTGGTTTACTGGTAGCGTTCTTAAGCTCAAGATGGAAAGAGATAAGTGTTACAAAGAGATTAAACAAAAAAAACCTACAAACACCTCCGGAATACAGTCAACGTTGCAGTTGAGCTCAGTAAAGGAGTATACTGTCAAAGTCAATTTTTGAAAAGTGAGTGTTTGTTAAAGAGGAAAACATTCAAGACTCTTCAATTAACATCAAACTCGTGACAATAATATACCGGATAATATGACCTATGTAGATGAGCTTAATCAATATTTTGTTAGTTCTATACCAAAAACACCCGACCCTGAAATAATATTATATTGTGAATATAATATACGTGTTCAAATTGCATCACGTTTATCTTTCAAACCAGTACAAGGAAATGAATTGAAGTGGTATATTTATAGGAGAGAATAATTTTTGGGAAAGAAAGTTTTTGGCTTTCTACTTCTCCATCTGGATACAAAAAATGTGAGAATCTTCCAAAGAAAGAAAGAAACCAATCAATTTCAAAAATTAACTCTATACAATTTAATCAAATAAGCGAATGAATGTTATGCACGTACTGTCATCGATGACATGGGTGGATTCGACTCATTTCGTGACGGAATGAATTCAATTGAATGAATTGAGTGTTTTTTCTAATAGCGTTTTCCGTATTTGCCACTGAAGAGCCAATAGGGCAAGTGTATTACGGCAAAACATCGAATGTTCAGCAGTGAGGATGACAGTGTTTCATGTAAGTGAAATTTTACTTCTTTCATTAATCATATTGTGTAGGAATCCTGTGAATGATATCTGATTCGATTCCATTACGAATATTTGGAATAAAAATGGAAAGGAGAAAAGTTTTTCCGTATAATTCAGCGTTCATATAAAAGTATTTGTTTCAAAAGTATTTTTTTCGTGTAATTAAATGTTTATATGAAAATAGCTGTTTCGAGAAAGCTTTTTCTTCCAGTTTGTGTCTGAAAGTTACTTTTTTGCATGATCTGCACATCTTTGAATAGAGTTAATTTTTGAAATTGATTGCTTGCTTCCTTTCTTTGGAAGATTCCCACATTTTCTGTATCAAGATGGAGAAATAGAAAGCCAAAAACTTTCTTTCCCAAAAAAGAATATGGAATTCTAAATATTACCAAAAATCTCAAGAGTAGGGCTACAGGATTGGATGATGTCAATCTACTACATACATAATGTGGAGAAAAAAAATAAAACTGGTTTTGATGTGTGCCTAACTTAAAATACAATTATGCAATTTGACAATATGAGCATTTGAAATATACTTTTCTTGCAGATAATACATGTTTTCAATGCGGAAGATCTTATGCATATTCAAGAAACTTGAAATTTCACATGAAGACCTGTGGCCAAAAAAAATTCGAATGTGATATTTGCCAAATGAAATTTTCTTCAAAATTTGCAATGAAAAGGCATTCTTTGAAAAGTCATACTATTTATTGAAAAGTTGGTTCATTTGATGATCTTTTCTTAAAACGTCGGGATGATATCTTTGTTACATTAGGAATAAAATTTCATTTTTTGTTTGAATTATATCGAATGAACCAAATACTGAATTTTGACGAAGCACTTTCACTTCTAACTCAGAAGTTGCATTGGAAAATATAGAAAATTGGGTACCCATAAAGTATTTCCCGAATAAACTTTTTTTTTTATTTTGTAAATGTGGTGTTTATTATTACACATATGACAAATTTATTGTGTGATAATGTACTATACTTCACAAAAATATATGGTTTTTCCTCTGATGAGTAATTTAATTAAAATAAAATATATTGTGGTAACCTATTCACCATATCGCCCGGTATTCACTGAGAGTTTGGCGGGAAACTTGAAACAAAAGATATTATTGATAATTTCAATTAATATATTCACTTATTCAGTTTGTACTGAGATTATAATTTGGAATGGATAAATTTTATCTAATTGGATTGAAGAGTACCACAAGTTAGTGACATAATGTGGTGACCTATCCACCAAATCTCATGGTATTCAATGAGAGGTTAGAAGGAAATTATTTCTACTGAGGTTGACGGGAAACTTAAAACAAAAGATAATCCTGATAAATTCAATTATTCAGTTTGTACTGAAAGTATTATCTGGAATAAATAAAGTATATTTGAAAAGCATAATTATGGATTAAAAATTACCACCAATTGGTGACGTGCGAAAACAATCTATTCACCAGATTGCCCTGTATTCAATTAGAGGGTGATGGGAAACTTAGAAACAAAAGATATTATTGATAATTTCAATTATTAAATGCACTCATTCAGTTTTTACTGAAAGTATATTCTGAAGAATATGATTGTGGATTGAAGAGTACCACAAATTAGCGGAGTTTTTTTCTATAATAGAACTGTAATTCTTGATTTTACTTTTGAAATGCAAGCATTTTTCTCACTACTATTCGAGTATAACTAGTGTTTTTTATGATTGCATTAATATGTCAATTTGAATGTGTTGTGAATTCTTCTTTGAAGACTAGATGACAAACAAGATCCAAAATTTTTACTAAAAGTTCATGATTTTATAGAAAATACTTGAAGTTCGTCAAATTTTTCAAATATGACAAATGACAACTAAAAAATCTGTTTAATCCTAACGTTGATCCCGGAGCTAGCCGACCACATTTTTTCCTCGCTCTCGTAAATACCGAACACAAAGCAGATGTAACTCACACGACAGATCTGATTTTCATCGAACGCTCAGATATATATTAAACGAACACACCTACATTGATCCTATTAGGTGATATTATTTCACTCAATGAAATATATCCGTATATTTTCATCAGTGATTCTTTCTAAGCATAACGAATCGAATCTTTATATTTTATTTTCTATAAGTCTTTGTTTTCAGGAAATCATTGCTGTACTATATGTGGAAAAGGGTACAAAGTTGCCAGATCTCTGTGGAGGCATCATAGATATGAGTGTCAAAAGGAGCCTTCATTCAGTTGTGACGTATGTGGATACAGAGCAAAACATAAATCGAGCGTTACAAAGCACTTGGCTTCGGTACATCCAGAAATTGTTAGTTTATTCTGAGAGGAACAGTAATTACACCATTTCAAGGTCAGATGTATATATTTTTTGTTGAAAAAGACTAATTTTTCTGTGTAAGTATTACAGGAATTTCTGGTGTACAATATTTTCGTCAATGTCAACTTTCAGTACACCAAAATTTCGCGTCCAATTTTCTTCTTTAGAAGTTTTGTAACAAAGTTGGTAAGGACAATTCGTTGTTAATTCCATATTGATGGAAGATGACGAATTTTTTGATAGAGAGTAATTTTTATGAAATAGAGATTACAGTTTAGGCTAACGATACTATTTTTTTATACTCTTGATTCTTAGATTCATTAATAAATTTATGATTTTATTATACAAAATCTGTATAATTTTTTAAAACGCATAACTGCTCATGCTGAAAAGTTATGGTCTAGTGTTGACATTCGAAGGAAAAATTCAGTTGTTCAATTATCTTGTATCAATAAATTTCTTCTGTCGAATGAGAAAATAATAAAAAAGTTATTCAATGTACCCAACCGTGTTTCAGATAGTCAACATTTTGGAAAAAACCCTTTTCTTGCTCACTTCCTTTCAGCTCAATCGACTTTATTGCTTCTTGTTTCCTTACTCACAAAGAAAGTATGCTTCTCAAATTAAAGACCGAGTTTCAAGATAGAAATGAATCAAGAAGTGACAAAAATTGAACAAATGAAAGAACACAAAAATAAAGGAAGCTAGTGTATGAAGAACAAATATTTTTTGTATATTTAAAATAGTTGAAAATCGAAGAAAAAGTTATTCAGTTGTCCTGCAATACTTACAGTCTTTCCTCCAGGACTAAGTTCTGACAGGTAGTGGGAGGTGGAAAGTGAAAATATCCATAAATATCGATAAAAAACTAGGACAATAACCTTCTGCCTTACATTGCCTCATTAGCAACAATGCTTATTAGTCCATTGAAATGTTACATTTTTTAGGCCTTAGCTTGCTAGCAATTTTATTTTTTTAAGTGTAGGGGGGTCAGTAGAAGCTAACGTTCAAGTTTGTGGGGTAGCCACCCTTGTCCCCCGGCGATCGACATCGTGGAAAAAGGGGTGCAAAGGGTTTTCACGCTGTATCTCGTAAACTAGCAACCCTACAGAAAATTCAATTGAACATAAAATATAGCAAACTTAATTTTCTACAATTGTATTCCTATTAATTTTTATCGTCAAGTGACCAACAAAAAAGTTATAAACAAAAATAAGTAATAATTTTGTAACCAGTTCTTTTGGAGTTTATAACTTTTTCAGTTCATTTCACAATAAAATGACATCACAGAAATTTTGTAGAGGGTTTTTTAACGAACGTTTCCATTATAAAGTTGTCTGATTTTATTTATTTATCTAGGTTTTACAGCGCTCCAAACTTGACCAGATTCTCGAATGCTCTTAGGGATACAATAAAAACAAAAGGGTAGGCTTACTTTTCTATCTTTATATTTTATTTATTCATACAATTTATTATAATCTCAAGATTCCTATGCTATTATCAAACTATTTTTGACCCTTTTCCCCACCACCTATGAGGTAGAGTCTGGAGGTGCGTTTTTTTTTATGTCGTAACCCCAGCAGGTCTAATCCACGGGTAATTTCTAGACAAAATAATATTATTTATTATTCTATGAGGAGAAAGGTCTATCATAGTTATTATTTTATCATTCTCTTCGATGGTCCAGGCTGCGAGTCAAGATCTGAATCAGTATCCGGTATCCGAGGTGAATTTTTATGGTATAATGGAGACACTGTAGCTTCTTTAGTTTAGTGGACTGTATATTATATAGGATTTGAAGAAGTTCCCAATAAAATTTTGTTCAGAACACAAAAAAGAGAGCGAGAGAGATTACGAGGCTGTGGTTCTCACCTGAGTGTATGTCGGCTTGAGTA
>WOGR01001647.1:0-19343 GCA_015342045.1 Leptinotarsa lineolata | reverse complement strand
TCAAAAGCATTCATTTAACTTGTTAACAAATCTTGCAAGTTTAAATTGACCCACTTCCCGATATCTGATTGAGCTGAAATTTTGCATGCTGGCCAAGAACCGATGAATGCATGTTAATCATAAACGTGACCTGATGCTGCTGCCAGGATCGGCTCCGTACGAGAGATCTCCTAAGCAGTAAATAGCAGGGACAGGAAATTTTGTATACGCATTCATTTATGATAGGCAGTTGGTAGGCCCACCATGAAATAGGTGCCACGTCCAGGGTTGGCTACAATAAAAAAATATATTTCTAGAAAAAAAATTAAGTCAAGCTTTCATCTATAAATACCTACTTTCAATTGCCAATTTTTTTATGCTGGGCTTGTATAGTTCACAAAATGCAGGGTAGTACGGTTGACCACGATATTGTATACTTGGGTTCAAAGTTGTTCACTGCCGGCCAAGCGTACGTGGCTTTAAGTAGGGTCACATCAATAGAAGGCCTCCTGATAGAAGAATTAAACTGTTCGAAATTAACTGGGTCTCGGCCATGTAATAATGACGCCATCAATGAAATGAATACACTAAGAAATATAACAAGCTAATTCGTCTATTAGGTATGCCGGAGGAGTAGGTACGTACCTACTTCTATAGAATATCCTTATAATAGTTTTCCCCGTTCCTTGAGTTTTTTTGTTGAAGAACTCTCCGTTTTATAGATGGACTTTTATATTGATAGATAACTATCGATTGAAACTCAAAAATATAAAATAAAATAATTATAACAAACTTTTAAAACAAGCCTTATTTAAGTGCCCTAAAAGCATCAAAATATAATTTTAAATCACATCAACAACATTAATTTATGACTTTACAGAATTGAAATTTTAATAAAAGCTTGTCGCGATGCCTAGAAGAAGTCTATACATATTCAGTTAGATGAAATTTAAATTAAGAAACATTCTGACAGATCAACTACGTACTGTGATAAATTTCAAACCCGATAAATCCTATGTGTGCATAAAAGTTATTCAAGGTTAAAGTTCCACATTTTGACCATTCACGGCACTTTTATTTAATTACAAATTGAAATTATCGCGACAAGCTTTTATTTTAATTTCAATTCTATAAAGTCATAAATGAATGTGGTTAATGTGATTTAAAATTTTATTTTGATCTTTTAAGGGCACTTAAATAAAAGCTTGTTTTAAAAGTTTTTTATCATTATTTCATTTGGAATCGACTCCAGTGCTTTGAAGCGGTAATTTCAGTTTTAGAAAAAAGAAAAAATCGACCGGAGCCATATCAGGTGAATACGGTGGCAGTTCCATAAGATTTTTTGGGATTTTTTGCTAGAAATTCGTTCACAGTTATAGTCTTGTGAAATGCTCTTTCAAAAGCCACACCTGGAAAAAATTCCGAGTGCACAACACCGCGCTAATCTAAAAAAAAAACGGTTGACGTCATCTTCAGTTTTGACCGACTTTGACGGGCTTTTTTCTATTTCGGCTCCATTGAAAGGCGCCAATCCGAAGCTTGCTGGTGTTGTACAATGTGTTTTATGAATATAGGTCGGAATTGGGTTTTAACATATATTCAACGACCTTTACTTGATGAGTTTTTGCAGAAAATTCAGGTCTTTTGGCACTAGTCGCACTTCATGCCTGTAAAATTGTTTAAAATGGCAGGAACTGATTCGTGAGACGTGGAAATTTCAGCGGCTTCATCTCTCAGACTTATACGACGATTTCCAGTCACCATTTCCTTTACTTTCCTTCAGCGATGTTAAGTTCAGTTGAGGATTTTGGTGGCCGACTAGAGCGAGGCAAACTTTTTATCACATTTCGACCGTTTTTTTACCACATTTCGACCGCTTTTAAAGGGACTGTACCCACTCCTATGCACGTGTTTGTGATCGTTTCGCCGTAAGTCTTACGCAACTATTCACCGTTTCGCAACAAATTTCCATTCGCAATGCAAAATTCAATACAAATTCTTAGTTCTTTATTTTTGTCCATTGTAAAAATCGCAAAATACGTTTGAGGTTAGTTCACAAATTGAGTGATGTTAACAAACTAAATCACAGATGGCGCTCAAACTGCGCGTTAGTATAGGGGACAGTTGTGCCAACTTAGCTACAAAAAAAATCGACAATTCCTATACGAGGGCTTTTTGAATGAGCGATTCCCGGTGCTTTCTTGACAGACTGTACATATTTGTTTTGAATAATTTATGCTTTTAGTTCCACTGTGATTGCCTCATTGGAGAGACATCACAAAAGTTTCACGAGCGACGATTTGCTTCAATTTTTTTTTATGGTACAAAGAAGGCAAACGTTTTTCAACTTCTCGCTCTACTCCAGAGGAATAACTGGACAGATTTTATTTCAATTCAAAGAAAGAGGTTTTTTTACCCATATTCGTTACGTCATGAACATTGATAATTGTTGAACTTTCAGCACCATGTTGTGTTTTTTTTTTGGATATGTCAAAGATGAATAGGTATCAGTCGATAATGAGGGCAAATGTACAGCAATAGTCGTTAAAAAATATGTATGTAATTAATATTTAGAATCGAAAAGAAGTGACAGGATAATAATCACCCTATATATCAGTATATAAAATGTTATCGCAATTCAACGTAGCTTGTTTGTTAGTTTCATAAGAAATGTTATTTTTTATCCCAACTGTCTAAATTAAGTTCAGAACCCAAATGTAAATCCTAGTCATTTGAGACACAAAAATTACCAAAAGATTTTTGTGTTGGTTAAAAAGAGGTAAGAATCACCTAAAAATACCCAATGTCGATGGGTGTCAAATTGGAGCCCTTGAAATTTTTTCGCTTACAGGATTCTGTCAAACCAATATTTGTGAGGAACAGTAGTTTAATTCATAAAAAATTTGCAGCTACAAACTTATTAGTCTTCTCACATAATGTTCAG
This sequence comes from Leptinotarsa lineolata, assembly GCA_015342045.1. NCBI lineage: Eukaryota > Metazoa > Arthropoda > Insecta > Coleoptera > Chrysomelidae > Leptinotarsa > Leptinotarsa lineolata. Next base: position 16,420 of record WOGR01001647.1, on the reverse strand, counting down.
AGTTATTTGACGGATGTTGTTTACACCGATTTTCAAAAGTCATTTGACAAAGTCAGTCATGATGTGTTATTGAGAAAACTACACGGATGTGGTGCAGACCAAATAAGTCACAAATGTTTCATTTGATATCTTGAAAATAGAATATAAAAAGTTGAATACCGTGGAAACTCATCGGGCAAATATCAGTTGAACTCTGGAGTTCCTCAGGGGTTCAATTCGGGGCCATTATAATTTCCAATCTTTATCAATGACTCACCACAACACCTGACTTATTCTGAACGCTTGCTTTTTACTGGTGATCTGAAATTTTATAAAAAAAATGAAAGTTAGCAAGAAGGTTCTCGTCTTCAAGCTGATATAGATTTAGTTTTTTCTGGCAGTTTGAAAACGAGCAAAATTGACCTACACGATGAGAGGAGAGATGGTAATGGGACCACTCAGTGAGTGTTGAGAAAGTTACAGTTTTTAGGATGTGACCCTTGTAGACTCTTTATATTAGACAAAGTTTCTATACTGCTCGCTATGATATCTGTATATGAAAATATATAATGCCTGTCCAAACTATAGTATAATTAGGACAGTTAATCTCAGAACTGAATTTCAAGTTACTAGAGTGTATAATAACTTTTTGTAAAACTCATTTTCCGGTTTCTTTTTCCATTTTATATAGACTTTTCCTTTATAAGTGCGACTGTGATAGCTCAGAGAGGATTTATTAATATGTTATAATAGGTTGTTTTTCTCGTGAAATAAGGTTGTATAATCTGTTTGGGAAATATATGAATTTCCAAAATAATTCGACAAAACTAATTCTTTGATACAAATTTTATAAAATGGTTGGTGGTGTTCTGTGTATTTTGCTTTTCAGATGATCTCACGAAAAAAACTAGCGGCGTCAAATCGGGTGATCATGGAGAACATTCAGTGCTGTCACATTGTTTTATCAAGTGTCATGAAAAATTTCGGTCTAAATACTTGAAAATAGTCAAGGCTCTATATTGAAACACGAATCACCATCACGCTGTTCACATTTTTCACGACCTTAAATAGATTGTTGAAGCAGCATTGGGTGGCCACCACAGTCACCAGATTTGGCTACCCTTGAGTTTTTCATGAGTGTGTATCTAAAAGCACAATATTTAGAATACAACAAGCCTCTTCAGAATGTGTACATCAAATATTTGTTGATCTGGACGTTTAATCAAATAAGTAGTGAGTGAGTAAGTGAATAATATATAAATTTGTAGAGTGTGGAACTGGTTACTGCTGAAGAAAATTTTTCCAGGGCTTTGAGAATAATTTCCATACTTGATACTGCACACCATTTAAATATTTAAGAGTGATTCTTAGCCTCGCTTGAGGATGCAAGTTGGGGTCACAAATAGAGAAAAAGAGTAACCTTTTTATCAAAAATTAACAGATTTTGATAATCTGCATGTTTCCTTTGTCCACCCTACGTCTGGATCACTCAGAAAAAACACAATTTATTTTCTGTAATATGTAGCCATTTAATTATATAACATATATATTGGCAGCATTATAATTTTTAACTTTCCAGTGCAATAGACGATATTTTTTTCTGCGTGTGCTAGCGAATCTGTTTGTGATTCACCCCTGTAGTATATTTGTTAATTATCATATAGGCTCACTTAAGTGCACATATATTTATTCTACATGGAATTCGATTGTTTAGAGTTATACAGCTAGGAATAGTAGGGCCAATGTACAACTGTGCCTGAAGTAAATTTTCAACAGTCTGAATATTGTAATAATATTTAAATTACTATAGATTATTTTAATTATGTATGGAATTTATGTCTAGATCATGAATAAAATTATGATTGATATATTCGTTTTTCATTTACCACTTGAGTTGACTGATGATAAATTGCCAGTACAAATTATATTAGGTAAATGAAAATAATCATACAAAAAAGTAGTTAAAGTATTTAATTTTTTTACCAGCAGCGTCATTTATCTTGAAGAGGCAATAAGTTTCTCGTTTCAAACAAAAACTAACAGAAAGCTATGACATCCAGTTGCTAAGTGAATTCAAAGATAAAGGCGATATAGTCTATATACAAAGGCGATATTTTCTCTCGTGATGCTGCCATCTCTAAGATTTCATACAATTAATACCATTAAGTTCCTTTATCAAGGAATATGATAATCTCATACTGAAGTGCCATCTATCTATGAAGGCTGAAACCTTCAGGTATTATTAGAAAATGTATAAATAGAAAACTGTAATCGTACCATGTTTCGTCATCGTGGTACAACGAATACATCTACTTTCCAATAGATGACGCTACTAATATAATTTTTCAAAATATGGTTTAGTGACTTCATTTGTATAAGATATATACACTAATGAATTGAAGTTCTCAAATAGCTCGTCATAAATCATTGCTTTTCTCTATAAAAAAAGCATTTCAAATGCCAGTCCTGAATTGTGAAATCCCTCCCACCTTCCCATCTAAAGCATATTAATTTATTGTTTCATGCCGAGTAATTATTAACTATATATAAGTGGCGCTATCTGTTGGCTTTTAAATGTAGTTCTTTGATAACAAATGAAATTCATTTCACAAAAACTCGTGACAGATGGCTTTGTTAACTGCTTTTTCACTCAGTTTCCATGCATAAAAATCAATCTCAAAATACGAGAATAAAAATACTGAACTCATACATTTGTAGATACAACGGATAGGTGTATATCTTTTATGTTTTCAAATAGATCATTATCATGAATATTATTTTCCTCTATAAAATATTTCATAAATATCATTCTCAACTCTGAAATAATTACTTTCCGTCTACACCTTGAAACACCTCTCTCGGTTTTCTTGGCCTTTGCTTCCTTATGGAGCATTCGGCCATAAACACATCTCAATTTATAGTTTTAAGCAGAGTAACCTATCGATATCTATAAGTAGCGCCTGTCGGCTTTCAAAAGTAGTTTTTCGGTTTTGCTACAGTAAACTAATTACGATGTTTTTCAATCCACTAGCTCATTGTTCCAAACATTTAAATTTCATATACCATTCTTAATTCTGAAGTAACTGCTCGAGATCTCTCCCACCTGCCATTAACATGAACATCTTGATTACCCACCTGCCATACAGTTCATCTGCGCATCATTCAGGTTGGAGCCTAGCTCCCTTACCCTTTCGGCTGGGGTTTGTCAGAGGGACAAGTGGGACCCACCTGCCATTTGAAGCCTTTCTCGATTTGTTACTTCTAGGTGAGTAGTTCACTGCTATCTATAAGTGGCGCCACCTGTTTGCCAGTAAAATAATTCCTTTAATATCCCTGCATTAAACATCTTGACATTTGTCAAGAGGGACAAATAGATACAAAAACTCAGTTCATTGTTTTAAGCTGAACTTTGAACTACCAAAGAAAGTTATCCGTTTTCACGAGAATAGAGTCAAGCTACTTTCCGTCCTCGACTTTCTGCTTAGCAGCAGTTCATAAATTATTCTCAAAAATATTCAATTCAGTCCGAATACTTGTTTTTTCTATCAGTTTGTAAAGTTAGGAAAAGAGGCATACCTCCCAACAACCATCTAAAACATTTTGATTTGTTCCAGGCTGAGCATCCCTCTGCAGTCTAGAAGTGGCGCCACCTGTTGGATTTATTTTCTGTTTTTCTGTATTAAACAAATAGTACATCAGAATTTCTCACAGCGAAATACTGAAGTACTTGTACTAACGTGGGATATAAAAAACCAGTTATATACAAAAAAATATATTACATAAATAATTTACCATGAAAAAATAAATTGATCAGGCATAATGAAGTATAAGAATATATAATATACTGAAGTACTCAGTAACAAAGTTAAATGTAATACATAAGACAACTGTACATAACAAAAAATCTTCTTCAAGACAATAGCGTCTTCATTGTGTCACTGGGCCGATTGTCCTTTTTTGTGCTGCTGCAGATAACCAGCTTTTTTGAATTTCTAGAATATGAAACAAAATCGAGTAAATAAGAGATAGAGATACATGATAGAATTGGCTGATACTTGATGAAAAACAATATTATATTCAAAAAAACACTTTGTGAGATTTTCACTAAACAGTTTTACAAAAACGCAACACTTGTATCGCCATACAATGGCTTTTTCGGGCGTGTCTTTACTGAGTAAATACACGCCAGGTGAGTCAGCCAGCGAGTCAGTCGGTCAGTGAGTCATACAGTCAGTTCGTCAATGAGTCAGTCAGTTCATCAATGAGTCAGTCAGTCATTCACTCAGTGAGTGAGCCAGTGAGTCAGTCTGTCAATCGGTCAATTAGTGAGTGTGTTAGTGAGTCATTGAGTCAGTTAGTGAGTCTATCGGTCGGTCGATAAGTAAGTCAGTGAGTATGTTACACAGTCGGTGAGCCATCCAGCCAGTGAGCAGTGAGTCGGTCAGAAGGCGAGTCAGTCAGTAGGCGAGTGAGTCAGTCAATGACAGTGAGTCACTTATTCGATCTGTCTGTGAGCCGTCCGATCAGTCAATCGACGAGTCAGCCAGTCGTTGAGTTAGTCGGTGTGTCAGTATGTCACTCAGTCGGAGAGGTAAGTCATTTGGTCGGTCAGTGAGTCAATCAATTGGTGAGTCAGGCCATCGGTAAGTTCGTCAATCAGTCAGTCAGTGAATCAGTTAGTGAGCCAATCAGTCAGTGGGTGAACCAGTCAGTCAGTGAGTGAGCCGGTCGGTCAGTCAGTGAGTAAGCCAGTCAGTCAGTGAGTAAGCCAGTCAGTCAGTTCAGTGAGTCAATCATTCGATCAATCGGTGGGTCGATCGATCAGTCAGTGAGCCGGTTGGTGAGTCAGTCAGTCAGTAGTGAGTCAGTCGGTAGGTCTGTCAGTGAGTCGGTCGGTCGGTCTGTCAGTGAGTTAGTCAGTCGGTGAGTCAGTCAGTCAGTGTGTCAATACCACACTCAGTCAGTAACTCGGCGAGTTAGCCAATGATTGAGTCAGACGATGAGTCAGCGACTGTCAGCCACCTTGTCAGTCAGTCAGTGACTGACGGTCGGTCAGTCCATCAGTCAGTCAGCCAGTTCAATGACTCAGTCATTAGATCAGTCAGTCGATCGGTCGTTGAGTCACCCAGCCAGTCACTAGTGAGTCAGTCGATGTCATTCAGTCATCGAGACAGTGAGTGAGTCAGTTGGTCAGTGAGTCAGTCACTCAGTCTGTAAATCAGTCAGTGAGTCAGTTAGTTGGTGAATCAGCCTGTCTGTCAGTCAGTGAGTCACAATTTTAAATGTTTATTGAATAAACAATCATCATTTCCTGGAAAAAATTCGTAATTATTTTTACATTTAGCCTTATTGGTTCCTGTTGTGATATGTTTTTTTATGTATATTACTTGTACAAAATAATATTGATGTATCGCATTTGACGGCAAACAATTTTCTTTATTGTAGACAATAGAAAAGCAACTATTCCATACCTGCCAGTGTTCGTAGCTAATTGTGCTAATAATTTGGGCATTCACTCCTCCTCCATCTCTGAAATCTTTCAAAGCCTTCTTCCTTGCAGGTTTAATAATTGGTTCTCCTCTGCTATCTGGAAAGCCAAAAACTAATGATGATACGAAAATATTGACCCTGTGTTTGTATTTGGTCAAAGAGGATCGAAGAGGGGGATAGCTGAGTGCAAAGTGGCAGATGAGTGTTGAGCTAGCATTTATTTTCAGGACATTACTTTGAATTAGTTTTGTAATCTATTTCCGAATTTTTTGCTCTTTTGATTGATAGATTAGTTTTAGATACAGAGTGGAGATACAGAGTATATTTTTAACAGCAGACTTAAAGAGTTTTTGATTACCAGATGCCTTTACAGTACAGAAGAATATCTAGGTCAACATGGGGGACTGGTATAGCTTCTAAAAAAGTTCTATTACATTCATATTCATATAATACCCACTCAAATCAATAGATGCTCTTCCGTCCCTGATCAAAAATGCAAAATAAAACATATTCTCCACAGTGCTGGAAAAGTCATCAGTGTCGATAATATAGTCATAATACTTGATTGGTTCCTCGCTGTTCTGGACATATTTTTCCATCAACACGTCGTGCAGGACTTTTACAATCTCTTCAATACCTTCCTCGTCTTTATTGACACTGGTAACTTTTTCTGGTTCCTTCTTCTGTAGCTTTTCCTTCACGACTTTCTGCCGTTCTTTCTTGGGCTTTGGTTGAGGGAGATTATTCAAATCATATGCACCATACACATAGCAATATTTGGGTATATCTGGAATTATACTTCGGGCATCCTCTAGGAGATTCAACAAGTCATTGGGTTCTAGTTCTTCGTTCTCCTCATTCTTTATACTATTAATCTAAAAATAAAAAGCAAGAGTATACTTTCCTTCTTCTAGTGATAGAATTAGATTTTATTGATGTGTGCATCTAAGAACTGCTTGGAGGATTGAGAAAATGGTGATTCAAATTACTTTTAACCCAGAACCAGGAACAATAAATGCTGGCCCATATTTACAACACATGCTATGTTCAACGCAGGTATGCAAATTTTGTCAAAAATTAGTACTTACTATTTTGTTGGAGAACTCGCTTTGTTCGTATGTTGATGTGAACACATCAACGGCTTCGATACACTTTTTCAGTATGTTACTAGCCGATGAAAGAACCATACAATCTAACAGAGTTTCATCTGCATGCTCCACACGCTCATCAATTTTCCATTCATTATCAAGATTGTTTACTTCTCGTAGAACCTCTCCGATATCTTTGACCGTGTTAAGGCCTACATCTTCGGTTTCCTCTGAAAGTAATCAACACATGATTTACTATAAAGAACATTCAGTTGATTTTGGAACTCACGTAACCCTTCTACTCTATTCAACAAATTTCTGTAGGATAATTTCCGTTGCTGTGGAGTCCTTCTCATTTCTGAAATATTGTTTTCTTTGTTCCCATCCAGTACTGACGTTTCCATACTATTATTTAACGAATTTGTTGATAACGGCTTATTTTTGTAGTTATCTTGGTTAGGTTTTGTCAAACTCTTCTTCTTCCCTGGAGATGGCAAATTCAGAATGTGTTTCGAAACCCAGAGATGTGGTTAGGGTGGTATAAAACATCCTGCTGATGTAGGGACGCTAAAAAACACTAGTCTAGTGACAACAGATTTCAGAATAAATTTTTCAATTTTACCAAAATGTACTACTAATTGAATATAAAATGATTCTAGTTATTCATAATCCAGCCCAGTGCCATCGCGATGAAGTCCGAAACAGCTAAAGAATCATCAATGCAACACTCTGGAACCCCGGTATTCAATATCCGCAGGGAGAGTAGTTCATTGAGATGTATTGCTTATTTCGTTGTTCACGAATTTCTTCACAGTAAAAAGTTCATTTATTTCATCAGGAGTTCGCTGGCTGCGCCTTGTGGGCAGTATTACATTATTTTCATGTAATTAATTATGAACAATTGGAGTAGAGAATATTCGAAAAAATAATTTAGTATTCATTCAAAATAACTTTTACTCCCGGCTTGTTGATGAGAAATCAATCAAAAAAATAGTTCATTATTATGCAACTGTCATTATTATGGAAGCTGTGGTGAAGTATTTGAGACGTAAAATTTCACGTGCAATGAGGCATGGAAGAAAAAAGTGAAAGTGATTTATGGAAACGGATTTGTGGTTTACTTTCACAAACAAATAAGTACTATAAAAACATTTACATTTTAGAAAAAACTAGAAGATTTCAATTTATTAGCAAAAATTTACAAACCGAGACCAATCGATATAGAAACATCCTTTTTTCACAATCAATGAGTTCAGTAGTATATACAATATTTCCGAATTTAATGGGAAAAATTAAAATTCACCTTATTTTTCAACAGAGCTCCTTAAAATTATATTATTTTATTCATCAGCATGATAGCTAGTCACATAATTCAGTAAAAATAGAAATAAATAAGATCATATCAAAAAAAACGATAACAATAAAACTTATTTGCTATATGCAACATCAATATTGTCAAGATTTATTTGCATTTGAAAGGAATCCTTATGAGGAAAATGTGCATTTTTTATTGTCTTTATGCTCAAAAACGTATAAAATAACTAGAGGCAGTTTTTCTATAAAAATAAATTGAAAAAAAAACTGGTTTTAAAAATGGTAAGATAGAACAATCTTTTCTTTATACAAATGAATTGTTCAAAAACCTACAACCAGAACTGCCTTTCTAATGTTGCACAACCAGAACTTAAAAAATATGTCATGTTTACTAACATTGAGTGTAGTTTCAGAAATTTTATTCTGGGTTCAACCATGTCTGAAAAACAGCAGGCTTCATGAAGAATTTTCATGACTGTTACTTCTCCTGAGGAAAATATCTGGACAAAAACCTTTCATATTTAAAAAAGTTGGCGAACCAAGCAAAATGAGAACCCGAAAAAAGTTACTGCTATACTCTGCGGTTCTTAAAGTTGATAGTGAAAAATCATAGTATCGAAAGTAATTGACTATACTTTTACTGTATAAAAACGTTCAGATACGACTCAGTAACTTTTTTGAAGCTAACTTTTTAATTTGTCCTTTATTATAAGTCATAAAAATTCTATCGCTATTTTTTGGTTGAATATATATTTCTAGAAAGGTTTGTTTGGCAACAGGGTCAATCATATGTGATTTGAACACTGTTAGATTACAAATTGAACTGTGGAAACTGTGCCAAATTCTGCGTTGGTCAAACTGGACGGTATTTCAAAACAAGAGTTTCAGAATACATGAGATATTCTGAAAAGCTTGACATCAGGAACCCCATTGTCCTTTTGAACACCTGACGATTCTAGATGTCCAACCATATTTATCAGATATTTCAGCTCAACCAGTAAAATACTGAAATTTTTTTTTTCAATCTAATTCTTTCATACATCAATAAAAACGGATACCTCCTTATCAAAATTATAGATATTTATAGATATTGATTATAACTATAGATATCCTTGGGCTAGTATTTTGTTTGCTTCAGCGTTTTTTACTTTTTATATGTATAAATAACGTGTATTGATTTTTAATTTTCGCTAAAATCAACATGGAAAAACTTCTTTTCGATGGGTAATTTTATTATATGTTCTTACAATATAAAAAACGACAACAGTTATGAAGTTTCTGGCTGATATATTTTATAAAATTTAATTTTACATAGCCCTGAAGAAGAATTTAGTTGAACTCGAAACGTTGACGAAAAAACAATTGTTTTTCTGAAATAAATTGATCCTGTTACCCAACAAAACTCTCTAGAAATAAGTCATTTGGATCAGTAGACTCTTCAACTTGTAAATATTCATTTCTACAGCTTGCGCAGGTTTTTGAAGACGTTTGAATTTTCAGTTAATCTTTTGAGCTAAACACAAAAATGAAGTCAAGATTTCACTTTCTCATGTTGGCCACTATGATCAGCATTTTTTATATACATTTTGACCAAATATACTTTGTCAGTTATCTTTGTGTTCATGTTTATAAATTTGTATTTCAATTATTCCCCTCTATGAACAAATATTAAGTCAACTTTGTCTATAAGCTGTGGACTTTCTTCATAAAAATAACGTATAAATGATGATGAAATGTATATTTTTAAGCAAACTACAAACTGTTATAGATACAAATGTCTATGAAACTGATTTTTTTTTACAAAGGACTATTTTCTTGGTTCTATTGGCTGTGTTGCAAAATAAAACTAGGAATGTTGTCAAAATTAGATGGCTATCTAAAAGATGAGGAGTGTCGCCTTCTTTCATTAACAATCATTTCTAAGTGTATAAGTTTTGAAAAAAGTGATAATCTTTTTGTTTTCTAGCAAAAAGCTGAGTATGTACTTTTGAAATTTTCATTTTTTGACCTTGACTTTTCATATTATTGCCAACAAAGAACAAAAATTAGTGAAGAACATAACTCCAAAAATAAGTATATTTTGATGAAACAGTTGTTTAATTTTGTGACAATTGTAATCAGTGAACGAAGGTCTGCAGCCTGAGATGATGAAAAAGAATATCAAGTTTATTGACTTTTCAGTGGATGTATCTCTAAGGGAAAAAATATGTAATTATGATGAAGCTGTTATCAAAATCCAGCGAGAGCTGTTGAAACTAATATTTACCAACCTTCCAGTCTATTTCATGGAAAAATACCCAATTCACTTTTCCGCAACCAAATAGACACAAAAATAAATAACTTTTATCGAGTTTCTCACAGCAGAGTCTTCTCATGAATCATCGAAGGTCATTCTCCCTACACCGTGGTTCTTCATGTACCGCCTATACTGTTTATATTTATTACTCTCTGCCAACTGCTTCTTGGAGTTTTCCTCCTCTTCTTTGAACCACTTGTCAAAGTTGTCCCGTAACCAGAGCTCCCTATCAAGGAACTCTTGTTTTTTATCATCCTCTTGGCTGTCAAACTGGTGCTGACTCATTTTCATGAATTTTCTAATGATGTACAGCTTTTCCTCCTCAGTAAAAGGTTTCTTCAGAAAGGTGTGCCTCACGATCCAAGATGTGTACCAATAAATATATTTGACTAAAGTGTATGGGCAAATTATCAGCTGAATCCACAGTATATCCACGTAACTCGGCTTGGCATAAGCCCCTTTGATGTCCATTTTGTCTTCGATGACTTTTCTAATGATGGCTTCAGTTTCCTCTTTGGATATCTTGCCTCTGCCTTTGGACTTTCTGCCGCTATCGGACAGAAGCCCGTCTTGTTTTGCGATATCAAGAGCACGATTTCTGTACTTTGGTACAGTTGCAAAGTACTTTATAGCAGTATCGTATCTCTGCCAACCACTATAGTACTGAATTACGGATATAATGGATATCGTTACTATTATAACTATTCTTACATCTACCTTTGGCGCAACTCTTCTCCTGTAGTACCTGTAGTAATGAGCGTAGTACTCGTCTGGATTATCCAACATATAATCATAATCTGTTCGAGACTCCTCATCTTTCAGGATTTCATAAGCGTTGGCTATTCTTTTGAACTGAACCTCCGCTGATTCTTTGGCTTCGATCGTTCTGTGTCTGTCGGGGTGGTGTTGCTTGGCCAGTCTTCTGTAGTTTTTGGATATTTCACTTTTAGTGGCTTCTCTTGTAACCTCCAAGACATCATAACAGTTTTCTTTTCCGCAATACAACCCTTCCAGGAGTTGTCCATAGGAAGACGTTGATACAATAAGTAAAAAGCCAAACGGAACTACAATTTGCTTGAACATTGTGAACCGTTTCAACGGTAAATACCATATGATTTTGATTATCAGTAGCCACGTTCAAATCATTTCCACCTGTCATGACATTTTCTATTGTGAGTGGTGGTGGAATTGCGGTATTGCCAACGTAAAATGATAAAACGGTACTACTCTTGGACTGTGGTACTACTACAAAAGAAGGTATTCTGTGACCAAAGAGTTGATCAAAATTAACTTCAATTCAATATTCTACTAGTACATTGAAACATTACAGCCAGAGGTTCCAATTATACCTATAAAATCTCCCTAATCGGGATAACCACGAAGTCATCTAGTTTTGATAATTAGGAATATGGACAGTAGGAATATGACAGTTATTGCCTTAGGAAGCAACTGCTGACAGAAGTCACTCTTCAAATATTCGTTATTACATGTACAGAAATGAAGAAGACAGCTCTTTGAAATGATTAGTAAACCCAGGTTTCTTCTCAGAATCGGTAAATCGAGAAATTCATGTGCGTTCACAGTGATCATTTTCAAAAATATAATTTTCTAAGATCAACACAGAAAAGTCATATTTCGTATAAGAAAGTTTTAAATTCCATACACATGGATTTGCAGTGTGTAATATTATTCCACACTGCCATTCCAGCACTCATGTCAAATCAAGGAAAATAAAATTCTTGACAAAAATATTCAGTGGAATGGCAGAGCAAATTGTTAGATATTAGAAATTAGTCTTTATTTCTATTGATCATCCGCCACGATAGTGGGAGGATGTGATGCAAACTAAAAATCTTCAAGTGACACGGCGGATGGAAATCGACCACACAATCTGTTGAAAACGGAACAGCATCTACTAGTGCAATATCTATTTCTAAAAAATAGGAAAGTCAGTGAAACTTTAGTCTGCACTACTGTCAATAAAACGTATTATTGATATAGATTTGAAAATGAAGTACCTAAATATATCATATAGTTATATATTTTGAAATAACATCTCCAAAAATCGGTGGAACTACCGACAAATCGATAGGGTTGACAACTTTGACTGAATCTGGGAGACGGAAGATGATTGCTGACTCTAGCTGCTTGATAAAATTGAAAATACTTAAAAAGAGCTTCAATGCTGCACTTTTCATTTTCTGCCTTTTCGTCGTAGAAAGTACACAAAGTTGGGTTAATTCAATCAATCGCGAGGAAACGTTTTTCAAAATATAAGCGAATCGTTGAAAATACTACAGTTTATATGCATCCTGGTCCCCTCGAATACTCAACAAACCTGTTCGGAAACGATCCTTAACAACCGAACGCAGCCTTCCATGTCGACGAAACATTTTAAAGAAGAAAATAAGGTTATGTGCCCTTGTTATTGTTTACTGTTTTTGTGTTATGTGGTTGCTAGCAAGTCTATTCTGATTACAAATAGCTCGCAATGTCCCTTTTAGAGCCTTTCGTATTAGATTTGCAGAATTATCTAATAGGAACAAGAGAAATAGACCACGGTATGATAGAGTTGCGTCCAGAAAAACCAGCAAAAGTAGGAGATGTTAGTTTTCCATTGAGCATTAGAAACTGGAGCCATTTGTTGAATGGGGAACAATGTACTGGAGATTGCATTACTATTCTTGACTATAAAGACCCAAAGAAGGATTTAGACAAGCAAATCGAACAGCTCAGGAAGGAGAGCCTCAAGTGGACAATTCAAATTGATAAAATACTCATAAACAGCAAACGGACTCATTTGAATATTTTTCTATCTAGAACATCCAACCTATTCAAATCCGTTTTGAAAGAAGTAATAGAAGCAGAAAATACCTATGGTTCAAGTGACGTTATACAGAACAAAGTCCATTTGGACTTGTTTCCAAATAACGATTTCAATTCTGAATCGAGTCTAACCTACTTGAGGTTACACTTGCTGAAAGAGATAACAGCGAATTTGTTGAAAACGTCTACATGCAGTGAAACTGACAGAGAATCTCGAATAACCTTGTCACTTCAACCAGTGGATGACAGATCTAAGAATGTTATATGTGGACCAGTACTAACTGAAAATGGAAATAGAAATTCAACAACAGTGCGGCAGCTTTATGAGTAAGATGAAAAAATGTTGGTAAATATTCATTTTACCGGTTGGGAATAATTATTCAATCAGACTCATGTATTTTGTTTGCTGGTCACAAATGCAAAGTTGAAACTTTAGGCTGGGGTCTACTATCATCATGTTCAAAACATTTACAAGGAATGAAAATTATTTTGTTGGATTTTTAAAGCAAAAGTGACATTTAGTTTCATTACAATTCTGAGGAAATTGAACATTTCGTATTGAAAAAAATGGAAGTGGCATGTAAATAAAGGTTCTCACCATTTGAAGGTGTCTCTTAACAAGTTTTTATTACTGACAGTGTTCCTGAAATAGTCAGTTCCTTATATCTGTGTGGTCCTATCTCCGAGAGTAAACTAAACAGCTCAGTGTTGACTTCAGTTTTGTGATTAGCAGACAAAAAACATAGAAGTAGGAAAAAAATCCATGAGCCCGTAAAACAAATATTTACTGTTTTACATTCTCTTTCATACATAAATTCTGATTTTTTTTCTGTAGGAAAAGAGCGTCTGATATGAGGATGATGGCTCAGCATAAGTATGGTGTCCAAATCACACCCACTTCAACTTGGGAGACATACTTTGCAAATCTGGGAAAGGGTTGCGTTACAATTGAGATGATGTCTAACAAACCTCAAAAAGCAATCAAAGTAACACAGAATGATTTACAGACTGCCCACAAAGGTATAAATAAGTTAAAATCCATATAAAATGAATTCCTTGTAAAAACTTCCAACACCAAAACAAGTTAATACTGTCTCTCAATATGTGTTTTGCTAACCAAGTTAGCCTCATCAGGATATGCTGCTAATTTTAGTTGGATCATCAGGAGATGTTAAAACTCAGCTGAAACTAGGCTTAGTCATCTTCTCATGATGCTAACCTGTTTATTAGTGAAACGAAAGATGTAAAAACTTATTTTTTCAAATATTTCTAATTACCATCAAATATTTGTATTTAATTATTTCAAGATATTTGTAACTCATTTGTACTATCCATATTTCATATCCCATTATTGTGACTTTGCAATATCAAGTCAATTCCTCTTGATACCCTACCTGAATATATATGTTTATTGACCTCTATTCATACCCAAAGTAACATGGATAAACAAGATCAATGTCAATGCCGACTTATGCTGAATCGACATCCGGCAATACGCAGTTCTTAAAACAACAACGCGGAGATGATATTGTTGAACATTTCGAATTGTAGGCAATTGAAAATTATTCTCCTTTGGGTCTTGCAAAGTTAAATTATTATTACTATATGATTCAGTGTTTGTTTCAGTTTATCTGTTAAAAAACGTTTTTAGGACCATGCTTCATATTCTACAACTGTGCTAGACTGGCAGCTTTATTTGAGAAGTTTGAAAAGTTGGTATCAAGAAAAGAGTATCCGGATTTGCCAGAAATTGATAGTGTGGATTTCTCTCTGTTAATTCAGCAAGTAGGATTTTAATCACATAATTATGACGAATCACTTAGATATTTTTTTTTCAGGAAGAATGGGAACTGTTTTTTGCATACATCTTGCAGTATCCAATAGTTGTCAAAAGCTGTATCAAACACATAGAGAGAGGCGTCATCAATCCTCAGTATTTGGTAACATTCCTATCAAACTTAACCTCACTATTCAGCGTCTATTATAGGAGAGTTAGGATACTAACTGTATGATTAATTCAACTGTAATGAAGCAGTAGCTAAAATTTTTCTCTTTTAGAATCCTCGGGAACATATGTTTGCAGTTGTTCACGCCAGGATGTACTTGTTGAAAGCTATACAGTACGTCTTTCACAATGCCTTGGGTTTGTTGAACATTGAACCCATCAGAGAGATGTAAAATTCTATATCTGAGCAATATATCCGTGAGTTGCAGCATTTTATTTAGGTCTAATGATAACTTGAGGAATTGCGAATCGCCCTGTACGAGTAGGTGGATTCTGTGATGGAAAAAAACCTGTTTTATGTGCTTCAAGGTTCTGTTATGTACAGAGGAAATCAATATTGCTTTTGTTACCTATTGTTTGTTTTGTAAAACGTGCTTTATCTCATTTGTTGGTATTTTTTTTTTATTTTGTACATATATTTTATTTTGACACTATCTTTTTTGTTTATTCACCATTTAATCCCATATTTCAATATTTTGATGGAGCCCTCAGAATCTGATAGGGGTGGATTTTGAGCTTTGAATAAGGAGGCATTTGCTACAGGTAGATAATGAAAGTTTAAAAAACATAAGTTGTTCTGGTACATGATGCATAGATTATCCATGATGCGATCACTTCATACCCTTTCCCATGTAAAATATCTTGTCAACTACTTTAGGCCTAGGGTACCCTCTATAAAGAAATAATAAAAAGATCCGATGAATTTCAGCATTCCATTCACAGAGGGGGTGAGTACACGAGTGTCACTACTTGACTTCTTGGCAATGTCAAGTTGGCACTTCAATTATCAATGTTGTCCAACCCAGGCGATGACCATGGGAAGAGCGCTATCTTATCCGGCCATGAAAGTGAGGATCTCTGGAAGGGAGATCGACTGGCAACCGCGGGTCAAGTACCTCGGTCTTCTAATAGACCGTAGGCTTACCTGGAACCCGCACATCTTGTCAATCAAGACCAAAATTCAGGGTAGGACACATAGTCTCTACCCTTTAATCAACAGAAAGTCAAAGCTCAACTTGAAAAACAAACTGATGATCTATAATATGATGTTCAAGCCTGTCATCATGTACGCTTCAGGCGTCTGGGGACAAGCGGCTCCGTCAAATCTCTCCATTTTGGAGAGATTGCAAAACAAATTACTGAGGATGATCGTGAATGCTCCTCGGTTCGTGCGGAATGAAACCATCCGCGGAGATTTGCAGCTGCCTTCCATTCAGCAGCTCATTCAGTCGAGGAATCGGCGAGTTCTCGAAAATGCGGAAACTCACGATAATCAGTTAGTTAGGGAAGCTATAGATTATACTGTAGACGACCCCTCTCGATATAGAAGGCCCAGACACTCTGTCGAATGAGGCCCTCATATCCTCCGTTAAAGGGTGGATAATTTTTTCATCCCTCCCACCCCAGCCAGGTAGGGGTAAC
>WOGR01001646.1:0-19347 GCA_015342045.1 Leptinotarsa lineolata | reverse complement strand
CAGTAGCTTCTATAGAACCACCATTTATTTCTGTAATGGCAGCTGCTACTTCATTCAGTTGATCAGACATATCTACAAGTGACTGAACACCGTGTTGTTTTTCCAGAGTTACATCTTTCAACTCACATTTGAGTTCTTTGTTGTGCTCACTCAAATCGTGAACTGGTTCAGCAAAATTTTCATCAATAACTTTGTCCACCTGCGTTTTTTTCTCATCAAATTCACCAATGTCACTCTCAATATTTTCTAATTTGCCGAAGAGAGTTTTGAGTTGAATCTCCAGGATTTTCAATTTTTTTGTTTCTGGTAGTGTTCCTACAAGTCTTGTTATTTCTGTTTTAACTGATGATATGGCATTCTGAACTGAAGGCAAATCAATTCGAAGTACTTCTGGTTTCTTGAAAGATTTGCTCTCATCGACAACAATTGAAGATGATTTTACTATAGAGTGTTTGAGAGTTGTTGAAGTTTTTGGTTGCTTTTCTGAAACGACTTCAGTAACTTCTTCCGGACCAACTTTTATTTCTGTAATGGCAGCTGCTACTTTATATAGTTGATCGGACATATCTACAAGTGACTGAACACCGTGTTGTTTTTCAAGAGTTACATCTTTCAATCCACATTTCAGTTCTTTGTTTTGCTCACTTGAACCGTGAACTGGTTCAGCAAAATTTTCATCAATAACTTTGTCCACCTGCGTTTCATTCTCTTCAACTCCACCAATATCAGTCTCAACATTTTCTAATTTACCGAATAGAGTTTTGAGTTGAATCTCCAGGATTTTCAATTTTTTTGTTTCTGGTAGTGTTCCTACAAGTCTAATGATTTCGGTTTTAACTGACGATATGGCCTTCTGAACTGAAGGCAAATTGATTCGAAGTAATTCTGGTTGATTGTGGGACTTGCTTTCATCAACAACAACTGAAGATAATTTTACCACAGATTCTTCGAGGGTTGTTAAATTTCTCCGTTGAGTTTCTGAAATGTCTTCAGTAACTTCTCCCGACCCCTCTTCAATTTCTGTAATGGCAGCTGCTACTTTATTTAGTTGATCAGAAATATCTAGAAGTGACTCAACACCGGGTTGTTTTTCAAGAGGTTCATCTTTCAATTCACATTTGAGCTCTTTGCTTTGCTCACTTGAATCCTGAACGGATTCAGCAAACTGTTCATCAAAAACTTTGTCAACCTGCGTTCTGTTCTCTTCAGCTTCACCAATGTCACTCTCAATATTTTCTAATTTACCGAATAGAGTTTTGAGTGGAATCTCCGAAAGCTTTAATGTTTTTGTTTCTGGTAGTGTTCCTACAAATCTAGTAATTTCGGTTTTAACGGATGATATGGGCTCCTGAACTGAAGACAAATCAATTTGAAGTCCTTCTAATTTATTATCGGATTTATACTCATCGACAAGAATTGAAGATAATTTTACTATTGATTCCTTGAGAGTCATTAAATCTTTCAGTTGAGTTTCTGTAATGTCTTCAGTTACTTCTATCGAACCATCCTTCATTTCAGTAATGGCAGCTGCTACTTCATTCAATTGATCAGACATATCTGAAAGTGACTGAACATAGTGTTGTTTTTCAAGAGGTACATCTCTCAATTCACATTTGAGCTCTTTGATCTGCTCACTGAAATCTTGAACCGATTCAGCAGAATTTTCATCAATAACTTTGTCCACCTGCATTTTGTTCTCATCAACTTCACCAATATCCCTCTCAATATCTTCTAATTTGCCGAATAGAGTTTTGAGTTGAATCTCAAGGATCTTCAATTTTTTTGTTTCTGGCAGCGTTCCTACAAGTCTTGTGATTTCGGTTTTAACTGATGATATGGCCTTCTGAACTGAAGGTAAATTAATTTGAAGTACTTCTGGTTTCTTGTGGGACTTGCTTTCTTCAACAATAATTGAAGACAATTTCACAACAGATTCTTTGGGGGCTGTTGAATTTTTCAATTGAGTTTCTGAAATGTCTTCAGTTACTTCTGTCGAACTACCTTTCATTTCTGTTATGGCAGCTGCTACTTTATTCAGTTGATCAGACATATCTACAAGTGACTGAACACCGTGTTGTTTTTCGAAAGGTACATCTTTCAATTCACATTTGAGTTCTTTGATTTGCTCACTTAAGTCATGAACTGATTCAGCAAAATTTTCATCAATAACTTTGTCCACCTGCGTTTTACTCTCATCAACTTCACCAATGTCCCAATCAATATTTTCTAATTTGGCGAATAGAGTTTGGATTTGAGTCTCTAGGATCCCCAATTTTTTTGTTTCTGGTAGTGTTTCTACAAGTCTAGTGATTTCTGTTTTAACTGATGATATGGCATTCTGAACTGAAGGCATATCAATTTGATGTTCTTCTGGTTTCTTGTGAGACTTGTTTCCATCGACAATAATTGAAGATAATTTCATCACAGATTCTTCGAGGGTTGTTAAATTTTTGAATTGAGTTTCTGAAATGTTTTCAGAAATTCCTCCCGAACACCCTTTTATTTCTGTAATGGCAGCTGCTACTTCATTTAGTTGATCAGACATATCTACAAGTGACTGAATACTCTGTTCTTTTTCAAAAGGCACATCTTTCATTTCAAATTTCATTTCTGGTTCAGAAAAATTTCTATCAATGACTTCGTCCACCTGCGTTTTGTTCTCATCAACTTCACCAATGGCACTCTCAATATTTTCCAATGTAGCAAATATAGTTTTGAGTTGAATCTCCAGGATCTTTGATTTTTTTGTTTCTGGCAGTGTTCCTACAAGTCTAGTGATTTCTGTTTTAACTGACCATATGGCGTTTTGAACTGAAGGCAAATGTATTTGGAGTAATTCTGGTTTCTTGAGAAGTTTCCGGTCATTAACAACAATTGAAGATAATTTCACCATAGATTCCTTGAGCGTTGTTAAATTCTCCAGTTGAGTTTCTGAAATGTCTTCAGAAACTTCTGTTGGATGAGCCATCATATCTTCAATGGTAGCCGCTGCTTCATTCAATTGATCAGATATATTCACAAGCAGGTAATCGCCCTGTTGTTTTTCAAGAGGTGTATCTTTCATGTCAAACTTCGGTGCCTTGATTTGCTCACTCAAATCGTCAACTGATTCAGAAATATTTTCATCAACAACTTCATCTACTTGCGTTTTATTTTCATCAACCTCATCCATGGCTCTCTCAATATCCTCTAATTTACCAAATAGAGCTTTGAGTGGAATTTCCAGGATCTTCAATGTATTTGTGTCTGGCATTGTTTCTACAAGTCTAGTGATTTCGGTTTTGACTGACACTATGACCTGAACTAAAGGCAAATTTATTTGGAGTTCTTCTGGTTTCTTGAGAGATCTACTTTCATCAACAACAATTGAAGATAGGTCTACAATAGAATCTTTGAGCGGTGTTAATTTCACTAACTGAGTTTCTGAAATGTCTTCTGTTACTAATGTAGAATCAGCTTCTAATTCTATAATGGCATCCATTACGTCATTCAATTGTTTAGATATAACTACAAGTGAGTGACCACCCTGTTGTTTTCCGAGAAGTATATCTTTTATTTCAAACCTCAATACTTCAAACTGCTCATTCAATTCGTGAACTGGTTCAGTGAGATTTTCATGAGTTATTTCGTCCTCTTGTGCTTTCTCGTTATCAACTTCATTCATTTCACTCTCAATATTCTCCAATTTGCCAAATAGAGCTTTGAGTGGAATCTCCATGATTTTCAATATTTTTGTTTCTGGTAGTGTTCCTACAAATCTAGTAATGTCGGTTTTAACTGACGATATGGCCTTCTGAACTGAAGGCAAATTCATTTGAAGTACTTCTGGTTCCTTGAGATATTTGCGTTCATCAACAACAATTGAAGACAATTTCATCATCGACTCCTTGATAGCTGTTAAATTCTCCAGTTTCGTTTCTGAAATGTGTTCATTAACTATTTGCGGATCTGCTTTTATTTCTATAATGGCAGATGCTAGTGTATCCAACTGATCTGATAAATTCACAAGTAAGTAAACAACCGGTTGTTTTTCAAGAGTCGATCCTTTCATTTCAAACTTCAGTGCTTTGAGTTGCTCACTCAAATCGTGAACTGGTTCAGCAATATTCTCATCAATAACCTTTTCCACTTGCTTTTTCTTTTCGTCAACTTTATCCATGGCTATCTCAATATCCTCCAATTTACCAAATAAAGCTTTGAGCGGAATTTCCAGGATCTTCAATGTTTTTGTTTCTGGTGATGTTTCTACAAGTCTAGTGATTTCAGTTTTAACTGAAGATATGGCCTTCTGAACTAAAGGCAAATTCGTCTGTAGTACTTCTGGTTTCTTGAGAGATTTACCTTCATCAACAACAATTGAAGATAATCTTATCATAGACTCCTTGAGTGTTGTTACGTTCTTTAATTGAGTTTCTGAAATATCTTCAGTTGCTACTCTCGGATCAGCTTCAATTTTCATGATAGCAGCTGTTACTTCATTCAATTGATCAGACATATCTACGAATGACTGGACACCCTGTTGTTTTTCGATAGATATATCTTTCATTTCATACTTGAGATTTTTGATTTGCTCACTCGAATCGTGAACTGGTTCAGCAAGATTTTCATCAACAACTTGCGCTTCCTTTCCACCAACTTCATCCATGGCACTCTCTTCATTCTCCAATTTACCAAGTAGAGTTTCGAGTGGAGTCTCTTGGATCTTCAATATCTTCTCTTCCAGTGGTGTTTGTATCAGTCTAGTGATCTCTTCTTCCACTGACAACGAAACATTCTGAACAGGAGATATATTCAGTGGAATCACTTCTGGTTCAATGGCAGATTTGGTTTCACCATCAGCAATTGCAGATAATATTTCCACAGCATACTTGAGTGTCGTTAAGTCCTCCGGTTGTGTCTCTGGAAAGTTTTCAGTACTCTGTAGAGAAGCAAATTTCATATCTTCAATGGGAGCTGCTACTCCATCCAATTGATTGAATATTTCTATTGATGAGCAAATATCCTGATTTCTCACAAGAGGATTCATCTCACTTTTTAGAGCTTCAGTTTTCTCACTTGAAACATGAATTGGTTGAACAAGATTTTCATCAAGAACTTCTTTCACTTGCGATTTCTTGTCACTTATATCATCCATGGCAGTTTCAATGGTCTCTAGTTTACCAACTAGTGCTTTGAGTGGAACCTCCAAAATCTTCAAAGTTGTCGTTTCTGGTATATCTTTCAAAAATCTAGTGATCCCGAGTTTCACTGACGTTATGGCATTACAATCTGGTAATAAGCTCATTTGGGATATTTCAGGTATTTTTAGAGATTTGCGTTCATCAACTACGATCGCAGATAATTTCTGTAGAGACTCCCTGATTGTAGTTGAATTTTCTAGTTGTGTTCCTATAGTTTCTGTCGTTACAGGTTCCATATCTTGAATTGCAACCAAAATTTCATTCAATTCATTAGATATTCCTACAAGTGAGCTGATTCCCTGTTTTCGTTTGAAAGGTTGGTCTTTTATCTCGAACTCCAATGCTTTTATTTCCTCACGCAACACTAAAACTGGTTCAGCAATATTTTTTATTAATACATGCTCCACCGTCGTTGATTCTAAACATGGTTTTGTTTTTGTGCCACAGTTGCCAGACGAAATATCTTCTATTTTTCCCAGTTTACTTGAAAGTGATATCAAACCTGCACGAATTACTTCAAACTCATCTGTGTCTGACAACTTTTCGACAACATCCTCAATTTTTTGTTGTAGTTCCTTTATCATACTGTCTATTATTTCCATGTGTTGTGTTGTATCTTTATTTTTTTCCGTTGTCATGTAGTCACTAATTTCTCTGGAAATATGTTCCAAAGGTTCATTTAGAAGAGTAAGAGCTTCCAGTTGTGATTCATTTACTTTCTGCAAATTTTCTTCTGGTATATTTTTCATATCTTCAAGCGAATTTGTCAGTGTTGAAATAGTATCCAATGACTCGAAGAGTATTTTATGTTGGGGGAAGGTTGATGGTGAGTTTGCATCTGCTTCAAGTGATTTTAGTTCAATTTCTGAACTTTTGAGGGTTTTCAAAATTGTTTCTAGCAATGCAATATTTGTCTTTATATCTGAAATTTCCAATACACTTTTAATATCTACGTGTGTCTTTTCTTCTGAGTTCAATGATGGTTCGATAAGTGATGTAACTAATGAAAATAAAAGTTTATATGGTTCACACAAGCACTGTAGTAAAATATTACTTTTGGACGTGTCTACTATGGATTTTGAATTGTCATGTATGGATGTTAACAAATCTTTCAAACTCATTTCCATTTTCACTACATTTTCATCAGACACGGATCTGATATTCGACAAAATTTGAGTCAAATTAGCGAACAGTTTGTTTTGTTGTCTCAACTCCTCAAGATACTCAGCAGGTATATCTTCATCACTGATTTGAAGCTTCGTCATCTGGTTTACGCTGTCAGAGAGGAAGTGAATTGGTTCCCTTAAAGCATGAACAATTTCAACATGAGGATTTTTATTGTCACCATTGATTGCTAGATTAATTTCTTTCTCTAGATTTTCAATTACCTGTAAATTTTCCGAAAATATTGTCGATATATTTTTTGAATCTAATAACTGAGATTGCATATCAGATATTACATTAGACAGTTGCTCCAGTGGTTTTCCAATTGCTTCATTGACTTTTGGGGAGCGTGGTACCTCAATAACTTCAATTGCTTGTTCTACATATCTTTTGGCTTCTTTCAACGCCCCTTGCTGTATCTCTTCTAAAATTGGCTTCTGCAGTGTTGTTCTCAAGTGAACAATTACTGTACTCAAATTCTTGAAACACCTCTGAATGTATGATGAGCACTTGAATTCGCTAGATTCTGGAGTCAACAATTGCGGAACTTCAAAATTCATAACTTCCTGAATACAATCGATTGCTTCATATAATTCAAGAGCGAAAATCAAAGCTTCACTGGGAGATGCACCAGTTTCCAAGATCATATTCTGCAGAGTGATTATTTGTGACTTTATTTCTGTTATAGATTGTTTTGAAAGTCGTATATCACTAGTATCTAACAGTTCTGACTTTCTTTCGAATGAAGTCATCATTTTTTGTAAGTGGGAACTGAATTCACGAAGAATGTAGAGGTTCAATTGGTCTTCCGGAGTATGTACTAATTTTTCGCATGATTTCCTCATGTCTTCAAAAGAATGTTTTTGTTTTTCATCTTCCACCACAATTGTTAAAGAATTGTTCAAATTATCCAGAGGAGTCTGCATTGTTTGTAATAAGGACGACAAAGTTATGATTGATTCATTATTCATCACTTCGATAATTGATTGCAAAGGTTCAATCAAATGTTTTCTAACATCTTCTCCATCAATTTCATCCAAAAATTGAATCAAATACCCACAATCTTTGGAAATACTTTTTCTCAAATGTGTAATCGATTTTTTTGTTGATATTTCATTTTGAATTTTTATGATAGCTTTACAAACGTTTTCTAAGGGATATATGAGAGCTTGCAAGATCGAGTCTTCTTGATTGGTATCCTTGATTAAAACGGCTCTCATACAAGCACTCACTAGTTTATTTTGCAAGGCATCTAATGAATCAGAAAAATTCTGATTTTCCCCCACCCCGCTAGAAACCCTACAAAGTTGTGAGAATGAGTTTGAGATTTGGTGAAGGAGATTCTTTTCGATTTCAGGTAGCTCAAGGTTTTTACACTTACTGAGTTGAATCTTCAACTCTTCCACTGGACGAATGAGATGAGAGATCAAACTTATTTCATCATTGGGAACATATCTCAACTTGATTGCGAACTGAAGGAATTCTAAAAGATTATTGTTGAAACTCTGTAGCAGCGGATTGAAACCAATGTTTGTTCCTAAAGGAACCAAATATAGTGTATCCACATTGTCTGATAAATGTCCAAGTTGTTCCACAACTGAAAGTATTTGAGTATTCTCATTTTCTGCTGTGAAATTTGAAATTCCTTCTCTGAATGCTTGTAAATTTTGCGAAAAATCCTCAGAATTTTTGATCAGTTGAGAAAATGAATCAACAATATTATTTATATCTTCCATTTCTTTAACTGTTATTGGTCTTTCTGGTGCTTTTAATGATTCTATTGAAGCTTTTAAAGGTTTATATATTAGTTTTTTGATAATTTCCTGATGCTCCACTGAGGTTTTATCACCAAACTGCTTTAAAGATGTTACACATTCTTCTAAGACATGCGTAATTCTTGCAGTAGTATCTAACTCTATCAGTTTGGCTGCAGTAACTTCATATTTAATTTTTCGGACAATATCTACGATTTCGTGAATAGGATTCGAGAAGTCTTTCAACATAGACTCTTGATTTATACTATCAAGAAGTACTGAAAGTTTTTCCAAAAAAACATCGAATTTGCGTGATTGCCCCGAAGTAGTGTCATATTTCATAATTTCTACTAAAGAGTTGAGTTCTATCATAGAATCGTTGATCATCTCTATTAGATTATCATCAACTGAAGATAAGTTTATTTTTTTGTCCTCCATAATCATAACAGAAATTAATTGTAAAGCTGTTAGAGGCCTCCTCAGCTCAGAGGTGACTGTTTTTCGAGTACTCTCTCCATCAGTTGATTCAAGCGAATCAATACATTCTTGTATATTTTGCAAAGAACT
The DNA here is from genome assembly GCA_015342045.1 of Leptinotarsa lineolata. Classification (NCBI taxonomy): domain Eukaryota; kingdom Metazoa; phylum Arthropoda; class Insecta; order Coleoptera; family Chrysomelidae; genus Leptinotarsa; species Leptinotarsa lineolata. The sequence continues at coordinate 10,682 of WOGR01001646.1, read as the reverse complement.
TTGCAAACTTCTCAGAGGTTCTTGGGGTGATAACTTCTGGGGTGATAATAGATTTAGGATTTCTTCTCCGATTATTTTTATTTGTTCTCCTAGAGTGAGCATAGGCGATTTCTTTGGCAACTTTTCAAGACTTTCGCTGAAACTGTCGACTATTTTTTTAATTTCTTCGAGAAGGTTATCGTTGATATTTACTGATACTGTTAACGTTGCTTGAAGTATATTACTGAGTTCAATGATATAACAGCTGAAATTTTCGATAATTTTCATTTCCACTTCATTCTCTATCATTAGATCGTCCACTAATGTTTCGGCAGAAAAAATAGACACTTCGAGTTGAGACAGTGTTAACTTTGCTTCTTCAGAATTTACTTTTAACCTTTTTGTTATCTCTTTCAAATTTACGATAGAACGCTTCAAACCAAACCTCTTAATATTCATCGAAGGAATATCCTCCACAAGATTTATCACATTTTTCACGATTTCCTCTATTTTTTCTAAAAATTCTTTCATTTGCGTTTGTTTTGGAACTATCACCACAGATAACCTCAAAACCTCTATTGCTCCTTTAACATTTTCAGCACTCATATAGATTGGCATAGCCATCTCACGTTGTTGTTGAGTACACAAAATGTAATTATTCAAAATATTCAAAGTATTATTGACTTCTGAGAGAGCTAAAAGTTCCTCCTGCACAACATTTGAAATATCCAATTTTTGTATATTTTTGTTAATGTCTTCAATTGATTTCATGAGATCCTTGAGAGCCTGCTTTTCTGACTTTGCCAATGTACGAGACTCCATTTCACCCACAGAATCATGCAGACGAGTCAAAGACTCCGAAACTGGTTCTATAGGTGATATTGTTTCTTTAACTTCCACAACGATTTCACTTTTTCTCATTGTATCAATATGCTCACCAATTATTTCATTTTTCTTGTTATTTTCTGTCATTTCTATGTGGTTCTTCATTTCTTCCCTGTCCTGAAGAGACATTGTTTGTTCTTCATGAATGAATGTTTTGTTTTGCTTTGAGATAGCTTCTGCATCTGGAGCTAGTTCAACATTTTCTCCTTCCTTGCTCACAATTTGTTTTGGAATAATTGGTTCATCGATTTGCAAATCTATACTTTGATTTATTCGACTCAGATTTTCTGCAACGTGTCCCGACGTGGTTATGTCTCCCGATGATTCAACTTTGAAGTCTTCTGTATTATCATCTTTTACATTTGTTATTTCCTCTACAAGATCAACACTCTCAAATTTCATGTGTTCCTCTTCTACAGCTTTTGATATCTGTAAGTCTATTTTCTTTTCATTTACCTCATCAGTGGTCTCATCTACGCCATCTTTCTTAACATATTCAGGCATCTCTTTCTGTGATTCTTCAACTTCAGTTCCACTAGCCGGAAATTGAGTAGCGATTTTCAGTTGATCTACATCTTCCGCCATTCTGATTTCTTTCAAATCATCTACTGAATCTACCGAAGTAACGCTTATTTCATTTCCTTTTTGTTTATTTCTGATTTCTCCAAAGGTGCTATCTGCTACAGATATCACCTTTTGGGTGCATGAATCCCCAGAATTGAATTGGTCGTCATTTAGTGTCACTGTCGTGGAATCTGGCAGGATATCACTATTTGCTACTGACTGTATCATAGTTTTTTCGTCAGTTTCAATACCGCCATCTATTTTTTCCATATTCTCGACTGAAATTTGATCCACTACTGTATCAGTATATTCCAACACTTGATCTATTACTTCAAGTGGTATCAAATTATCTTCACTAATATTGAAAGATTCCTTGTTCTTCTCAATCTCACTTTCTTCTAGGGATTCACCTTTGGGTTTATTTCTTTCGTCAGTTTCGATATGTGCATCGATTTCGACAATGGAACTGTCTACCGCCTTTTTGAAACCTTTTTTTTCAATTGTACTTTCATCTAGTTTATCGATTGCGTTCTTTTTTCCACCAATCTCATCAGATTTTGTTTTCATCTCCAATTTGGCTTTTTGATTCGTTTCGTCTACTTTTTCCAGAAACTTCTCTTCATTTTCAGAACAAATACTATCTGTTCGGGAAATCTTCTCTTGTCTACCTTCTACATCAAACATCGGAAGATTTTCTTTTTCAACTTCGATTATTTTCTTGGTTGCATTCTGATCCTCTTCAGTCTCCTTATCGTCTTTCGTATTTATTATCTGTTGACCACCTTCTTTACCATCGACTGGAATATTGTCTGTTTCTGAAACTTTGTGTTGCTCTTCGACAACAGGCATCTTATCGTTCACTGGAATTTCTTCAGGATCTTTTATCGAATGGGGTTTCTCCTCCTCTGTGGTATCAATTTCATATTGTGTTTTTTCGACCATGTCCGCTGAAAACTCGTCTCTTGCCAAAGATCTTTCATTCAAAATATTTGTTACTTCATCTACTAAGTTTTCTGGTAATGAAGGTGTAATTTTCTTGCTATCCACTTTGATTTCGACATCCAGTGTTTCACTCAAATGTGTATTCTCAGTTTTTAATAATTCTTGAATTCTCTCTACGAGTTCTATCATTTCATTCATACTTCTAGCAAAGGGTGAGCTTTTTTCCATCAAAATAGTTTTCAAGTCATCCCCATTGACAATTTTCATTTCATCGACGGCTTGTATAAGTGATTTAATTTTCCCTATGGAAAAAGACTCTTCAATGGACAAAAATGGCGAACAATGTGATTGATATTCATCCAAACTACGATCAAATTCTCCCAAAATATGTAACAATTGATCAGTATTGGTAGGTTTCTTTAGAGTTTCATTAGCATTTTTCAATAGTCTTTCGAAAATGAGTTTTCCCTGTTCTCCTTTCCATTCTTTCTCATATTCAGCCTGTAATTGTTCCATAACTTCTGGTAGAGAAACTGAAAAAACTGCTAGATTATTCGATACGTCTTTCAAAGATGTGCTCTCAGAGAATCGTTGTGTGATCACTACCAGTTTTTCTGCAAAGAAAGTGGGCTCATTCTGAGACATTTGCATGTTTTCACCAACAGTTAGCCTGGAATTGACAAAATAATTGACTTCATTGAAAATATCAGTCATCTCCTCTAAGATTTTTTCATCAGGTTCAGTTAAAGTTTTCTCCATTACATCGTATATTGCTGTTTGTAAAGCATATGAACAGTTTTGAAGATTCACGATTTTCTCTTCGAAAGTTCTTGATTTGATACTTGCAATACTTTTGGCGAAGCTCTGCAGTGATTCAGAAGCTCTTCCAAAAATTTTCAATTTCACATTCTTCTTTTTTTGTTGGGCACACTTCAATTCTTTGAGGATCTGTAGAGTATTGTTGACTACTAACTGAGTTGTTTTTGTCAATTCCGTCAAATTCTCAGGTTGATATTTGTCTAGAAATTCCGATAGTAATTTCATCATTGAATCAGTATTTTCACTGCCTTTCAGATTCATAAAATCTTTCACTCTTGAGAATATATCTTCAACGGAAAGTAAATACTCAACATCGTTTTCTGACATATTTTCCTCACTTCGTTCAATGCATGATTGAAGGACCAGTATATCGTTCAGTAAAGCCTTCATCAAAATAATTTTGTCATCAGTCTGATCTTTATTCAATTCACAAGTCATTATTAAGGAATCTAAACAGCTTCGAAAATTATTCAATGCCCCTCTGCTGATTTTCTCCTGTGAAAGGTTTGTTACAGACGTGCACACTTCTTCCAAGATATTTTTTAGTTCTGGATTATTTTCAAAAGCTTTTGCTCTCAGTTCTTCAACATTCATCTTTATAATTTGAGACTTTTCACTTTGTGTCTCATCGGTTAGAGCTTCAAAAATGTTTTCTAAGCATACCACAACTTTACCAATCTCCGCATCATTGTGAAAGTTGAAGGATTTCATATCATCAATAACGTCTTTTATAGAAGTGACTAAGGTTTTATTTTCGCAAGATTCTTCCTGCCTGATTGTATTCACCAATGAAGATAAGTTTTCTAGTTGCTTTAGAAAAGTTCCATTACTTTCTTCGGAGAAAAAAACTGGCTCACTTGGGACTAAATCTTTTAGAAATTCTATATATTTTTGTAATGGCTGCATTATTTTCGACGTCATAAATGGAAGATTCATTGATGAGTTTACTAAATTGATCAACTTTTCAAGAGCAATTGATGAATCCGTTTTATTTAATTTATCTTTCACTATAGTGAGGGAAGTAACGGCACATAAAAGTTCTAGGATATTATCTAGATGATTAATTTCTGAAGGATTTGTAAAATGGTACTGTATTTCAGAAACATTTGTTATGAATTTATTCAACTCTTCTCTCATCGACTCGAGTTCACTGTTTTCAGATAGGGATTCAATAATTGTTTGTAGAATTTTCAGCTTTTTCAATGGTTCTATACTTTCCATTGCAGAATTTATAGCAGTTTGAACCATCGTTCTTGTATCTTGGGATACATCCACGGTTAGAATAGATTTTGTCAAATTTTTCAGAGTGACTTTCAATGCCTTCATCGAACTTTCAACCATTCCTTGATTCATTTTGTTTATTGCTACATTCAAAATCCCCAAGGCATCTTCTAGGGGTTTGAAGTTCTGATGAGATTTTTCATCCATTTCCAGAATAAGATGTTCAACAGCAGTTGCCACACCTTGTAATTCCTTAACAATACTTGAATCAAAATGGGTTGCGGCTAGAGACTGTTGTAGAGCGTAAATAGTCCTCAGAGTTGTCAATTTTCTCAAAGTTCCAATAGAATTGTGCAGGACCCCTAATATCTTTCTATCCATGACATCTGATAAATTCAATGAATCACTCAAGTAATCAATATTCTCACGAACAAGTTTCTTATTTTCTTCCAATCCACATACACACTTCACTATCAAATTCAACAATTCTTGAATATTTTCCATTTCTGCTTCATTGCTGATACTTATTTCTGTTATGAGATTTTCTATTGTTATGAAATTTGTGTACAGGTGTCCTATTAACTGTTCTTGATTCGAATCGAGAGTAATTCGTTTGAGATCTTTCAGAATCGATCTGAGTTCTTTGACCTCTTGAATGATTTCTACTTTGTGTTTTTTGTCTATGCAAAATGTGACGGCTTCTTTAACTTTCTGAAGGGGCTCTGAAAAATTCGATTGCATGCAAGGAAGCAGATTTTCAATTATGATACCCAAACGTTCAACGGTACTCTGTAGTTCTACCAGTTGCTTCTCTTCTTCTCCTCCTTCTGAAATAACTCTAACAGTTCGATTGAGTATTGTTAAAATAGTCTCAGACTGACGAAAGTCTAGGAGATTCTCCAGTATATGTATTGAAGAGGACTGTCTGAAAATTTCGCAAACGTGTTGTAATTCGATAATGAGTGGGTCATGTATATCCATTATTTTTGTTTCAATCAGTTGTTCAATACCTTTCTCCAAAGTATGGAGTGATTCAACTGACACAGTTCTTCCCATAATTTCTTCGGATATCTCAGACAATATAGAACTGGCGCCTCGCAATGTTTCTTGAAGCAGCATAGCTATTTCTGAAGTTGACTCAAAGGAGCCTAAAGAATTATCAAAATCATTAATTGCAACTGTTATATCTGTGAAACTCTCTCCTCCAATCAGTTTTTCTATAATATCGTTAAATATTCCCAACAAGTTTTCGGCTTGGGAAATTAGGTACTCATTTTCTTCCACCGACCGTGAAAATAGTACTTCAGAAACCTCAATGGCCCCCTGAATTTCACAAATCAATTTTTTCAAAACCAGTCTCTTCGAGAAAGGTGTGAATTTTTCCAGAGTAGCTCTCAAACGTGATAAGTTGATACTTTCGTACATTTCCAGGGCAGACACGTTTTCATCAATGTACATATGCAGTTCTAAAATAGTGCTAACAAATTCCAAAAGAGACAAAGTTATGTGTTTGAGCCTTTCATTTTTCAGTTCTCTCAAGTATTTCAATAATTTTTCAGTTGAAGGCATGAGATGGTTTACTATATTTGAAAATTCATATATGTGACTACTTGTTGGTATTGCCGATCGCAGCTCGTTGAGTAAAACTCCTAAGTTTTCTAAACTTTTGAGGTCACTCTGTTTAATGTCATAATTGAACATTTCCAGCGATATTATCTCTATTGCGTTCCTAAGTGGACTGTGCAAAGTGAATAGTTTTATCTTGAGGTCATCTGGAATAACATCTAATAATTCAGCGATTTGAAGGAGAGGAGTTTTAATTTGCAAAAATATATTTTTTCGATATTCCTGTTCTTTCTGGACATCCACGAGAATTGCTTCAAGTTGACTCAAAGGATCGCTGAGGTTTTGAATTTCTTTTACATTTTCGCTGGTTATGAAAGAGTTTCCAGAGTCGAGAAGGAAAGACTTTTTAATTTCACCAATGGAATCCAAAATCTGAGTGGTTATTTTCAATAAATCATGAGACATTCCTTCATGTGATCCAGATGAAGCTAATTCATGAAATGTGACTAAATTTTTTTCCAGGACGAAGAGATTTTCGGTAGTTATTTTACACGTTTCTTCCGAGATAGATTCTGCTTCTGCAGAATCTCCCATAATAGACAAATTTTGCACAGATGTTATACTATTCCTCAATTCTTCGAAGTTTTGTTGTCCGTACCGTATCATTGTTTCCAAATGTTGAGTTTCATCTAATATATGTTGATGCATCACAGCTACGTTATACTGCAAGTGCTGTAACGTTTGATATATTTCGTTGATATGTTCGATGTTTCTTTGTGCACCGAGAAAATCGAGAGCTGCGATAATAAGATCTTCAATCATCTCTAAAGGAACTATGTGCTTCTGCAATGACACTCGGTCGCAGAGAGTGAGTTCTATTTTGGCTTTTGTTAGTAATTCGTCTTCAACTGCAACTCGAAGATCTTGTATTCCTGGCAGGAATGGATCTAATTCTGATAAAACGTTTCCTGTGCACTTTTCACTCAAAACCCTAAGAGTACATTCAGTATCCTCTAGGAGTAATTCGGGAACAACGGTATTTGAGGAATCTTCCAGTATCACAACAACATTATCCGTTTCCATGGCCTCATTCGTCACCGATTCAAACGAAACCCCATGTTCAATCAGGCTACATATGTTTTCCCGCACTTCACATGTTTTTCCTCTGAGTACAGAAAATAAGATACACAAATCCATACTCTTCAGTTGTTCATCATCAACTATGACACATTCCTCAAGAATATTCAAAAGATTGACAGTATCTTCCAGAATATACTTCCCTGAAGATGGTGTAATACTCATCACTAAACTATTCAAAAGTTGAATTGGTTCACTCAAACACTCTAGTGCGGTAACTGTTCCTTCAGTTCTTATATGAGAGGCTTCTGTTACTGTCGTTGCAAGGTCTTGTTGGAGAATAGAAAGTTGACCGAGTGCTTCCAACAGAATCACGTCGGTAACGCCTTTTCGAGTAGTTTCAATATTGAGGGATAACTCTTCTACTGCTTGAGTTACGTTATTAAATACCAACTCTGTTACTTTATCCAAAACTTCTGAGAAAACTTCATTTGTTGTGACTGTTTTCTCGACAGATTCTCTATCATCTTTGAGAATAGGAGTGTGTTGCTTGATTTTAATTAATGAAGCAAGTATCGTTTGAGTAGGATTGACAAAAGACTCCAAAACATTAAGGGTAACCACACCTGAGTGCTTATCGTTGGGATCTTGAACTTTGATAACATTCAATCCTTTCGACAATTCATCAACAGGAGTGCTTATTCTATCAAGAAGTGCTCGTCTGATTTCTTGTGTCAAAGATTTTTCACCAGAATACCTAACAGCTTCTTTCCGAACTATTTTCATTTCTTTAACAAGAAATTCTATTGGTAATATAAGTTTTTCTGAAACCTTTTCTACCAAATTTGAATACATCTGATCACTATCTTCATACGCAATCGTTTCTTCAAGACTGGAAAGGGCCATTTGTATGTTTCTAGCAATGTCAATGAACGTTTCCAAAAGTTCAGATTCTTCAAATGACGATACTTTTTTGGATGAACAGTCGGATGAGAGCGACAATGACCGATTTGATAATTTTCTAGCTTCACTTGTCAGTAACTTATCTAGTTTTGCATGAATTTCTTTGACAGTGATACGCATTTCTTGATTCAATTTTGATGGCGTCATTCTCCCAGAAGTTTCCACATGACCCACATTCCCTTCCGAAAAAGCAATTTTCTCAATGAGACAGAGACTTTTTTGAATATCCAAACCACTCATTTTCAATATATTTGAACACGTTTTCTGTATCAACGTGTGCTCTTTTCCCCTTACTGCTATGCAATTTTCAATAACGGCTAAATTTTTCTGCAGTTCAAATATAGGAGGTGCCACTAATTCCACGACTGATATATTAGGAGATATAACTTTTTGTTCCAATGTTTCGAAAACGGTTTTGATATCCTTGATAGGTTGTCGAATATTTTCAATGACTTCCATGCTGGTATTCGCAATAGCTGTTGTAGATTTTTGTGTGGATTCTGATATTAATTGGTTCTCCACTATTATCAAACCATCGAGAATATTTCCCAAGTTCATTTTCAAGTTTTTTACAGTATCTAACACTTTCACTGGTACGTGTGGTGCTTTTGCAGCTAATACTTTCGGATCAATAACTAAACCGTCTCCTTCCTCCCCTTGTGGATCTCTTTGGAATGTATCAGGTGTATCTAAACTTACTCTTTTTTTGATGGTACCGCGTTTGAATCCATCTTTAGACATCTCGTCAGAGCTTTGAGAAGATTTCCTCTTTCTTGGTAGAGGTTCCTGACTTTCGCTCCTGTTCACTCTTAAGTCAGAACCGATTTCGTGGGCGGTATGCGGTGTTAAAGGACGCCTGTCATCATCACCAGGCAAACTAGTGGTTTCCGTGATAGCAGCCACTTGAAATGCCCGGTTTTGTTCTAGTTGATTCCTTTCTGAACTCATCGCACTCTCATATTCTTCGTAGGATTCTGTGTCTAGATCTGCAGCCCCAGCCAAACTTTCGTCTCCTCTATCTGAGTCCAGAGACAGATTTTTAGATAAACTGTAGTAAGAGTTGTTGCTTTTTTGAGAGTCTAACTTTCGAGGGGGCTTTTTAGGGCCTTCTCCACTAGAAGTCAGTTCAATTTTTAATTTTTCTGATGTAACCGATACTTCGTTCGTTATGGAGAGTATCTCATCAAAGTCAGCTTCTGTTCTGAGATCGTCTTCAGCTGACTGGAAGTAATCATCTGAAACATCGACAACTACAGCTTCCATGAGAAGATTGCCGGATGTCGAAGACTCTTTGACGAATCTTAAAGGGGGAAGTTCGACGACATTGTGGCCTAAAAAAACAAACTTACACGAGTGATCACATTATTACCTTGTTATTTTACCCGAAAAATGTTCCGAAAGTTGCTCGGCGTACATTTCCACGATTTGAATTGCTTCTTCTTCGGTTAGATCGGGTGTCTCATATAAAGAAACAGATACCTCTTTTCCATCAAATGAGAATGAGAGTTCTCCGTGGTCAGCAATGGTAATGGATTGGTCACCTGCTGTGTCATAAAGTTGAGAGGTTCTCTCTTCGTGAATTGTTGACAAAGAAGGTTGTCGGACCATTTCTGGCTTCGAATGTTGTCCTCTTGATTTTTGATCTTCAAAGCCAAGTAGAGATGCAGAGCTTGCTACCGTGCCCATACAATTACGAGCCTCGCAAGTATAAGTACCCAGGCAACAAGTTCCATCCTGAGAAGAGAGTGTAACTTACCGTGTTGAATTTTTTGGTAGAAATTACTAAGTATTGATACCACAAGAAAAATTCCACAATACTTCGTTACATCAGTTTCAAATATTAAAAAATTATGTGATGAAATGTATGGATGATATACTTTGGGTTTCACATAAATGTTGAATTGAACCTTCTAGTAGAGGATTCGATATGAAAAAGACCTTCATTGGTCTGTTTAGTGGATAAAAATTATTTGATAGATAATTTAGTATATTAAAAATTATAAAAAACAAGGGGAGCCCCTTATAATGTTGTCCAGACTATAATTAGATAATAATTACAAAACGATTCTTTTGAATTGATTCTACAAGTGAGTTTAATAAAAAAATCAACACTGACAGTAAGTATAAAGCCTATAAAATATGCAAATGAAAGGGTGCCTATTTTTATCCTGTCCAAACTATTGACCAGCCAGGTGTAAACAGGTATTTAGGTCGTAGTTAGTTTCACTTACTTGTTTAATATATTTACCAAACATAAAATTAAGCGCTGTTTTATTGCGAATACGATGATATAGGAGTGCCCGTAAAAAATCTGTTCCAAATGACGGGTGCCGAATTTAAAAAAAAATTCATCACTAATCAATTTTAAGAATTTCATAAGTTTGTAAGACAGAAAAAGAAACTTAAAATGTTATTCCGCCAAGTCCATTTCTAGGCCAGTAGACGTCACTAATTTTATGTACGAAAAATAACTCGATGTTTCAATAATTTAAATTTTTCAAAAATGTTAATACTTTTATACTCAAATTTGATTATTTATAAGAATTTTGCATAAACAATAATTTTATCTGATACTCTGAAGAAAATATATCCCAAGAACGCAATGGCAGCAAAAGTCAAACAAGAGTTATACAAAGCTCAACAAAAAGGGAAGAGGGTCGTTTTCA
>WOGR01001645.1:0-19350 GCA_015342045.1 Leptinotarsa lineolata | reverse complement strand
AAACTAAACTTTTGATATTGGAGCTCATCTTTGTATTCAACAACGCAAAAATTTCGGCATGAGGTTAGTTAAAATTTATTATAAATAAGACTAATCAATTTACTTCATGTATCAAAATATGACATTTTTCCAGCGCGTACTAAGAAAAGCAGTATAAGGAATTACTTTTCGTTTCGCTAGAGAAATGGTTATGGAATCATATTGTGTGATACGTTGCTGTATTCACAATAAAAAATGGAGTCCATATAAAAATTGATGATGTTTTCTAAAAGATAAAACGTCGCAGGAAAATTCTGCTCACGTTGTCGTGTACTCCTTGAAATGTGGCCATGGCAAAGTGCTATTTGTTTTACAATTCCAATATCTCCGAAACTACTCGGAGTATTAAAACTTTCTAAATGGTTTCTTATTATGCACATAAATGCGCTACTTTTCTCTAATTCAATCACCCCGTATCACTTACCGTTCCCGATATCCCCATGCTGTTCATTGTTATCTTGGACACTGTATTTGAATTTTGTTCCTATTTGAAGACGGAGGCAGATTTTGGCCTCCGAAACGTCAAGATAAGTATTGTATTAGGCAAAATTGTTGAATACTAAAAGTTACTGATAAATATAACATTTTTCTTTGTGAAAAATAGTTTGATTTTACGTAGTGATTTATCGGGGTGAACTGTAAAGTTTGCCCTTTCTACACCTGTATGAAGTTCTTCATTATAATTTCCATATATTTCAGATTGTGGAAGGTGAAAATACCCAGAAAAGGTCACTAAAAAACTGATTTTTCTCCACAAAAAAATGACTTTCCTTCGAAAACTTTTTATTAAAACTAACTTGACATAAAAATCTCACTTACTATTTTTTAACAGATATCGCCTCTATAGCTTTGACACAGTTGGAACTTGAATGTACCGAACGTTTCGTCTGTCACCACGTCAAACATCATCCATAGTTTATTTCTAGAAGTCTCAGCAAAGACCTGCCTCGAGTAGAGTTGAACTCGAATGAATATCCAATTATTGATTCTGTCTAATAAATGAGTTGAATCCATATAGACTTCGATCAAAGCAGCTAGGAAAATTTCATATTTATATCAAATTTGACACCACCGGTAATTTGAAAATAATTGGATACTCTATATTCAGCACATGGCGGCATTTTCAACGAATTACCAGCCTGTAATTATCATTTTCATTTTAATGTAATGAATATATCATTTAGTAACTATGAAGTTTTTATCTATGACGTTCATATATTCGAATTGGTGGAACTGATTATGAAACGTATTGTTCGAGGTAATTCAGCTATCGATTGAATCTGTAATCAACATATTTGTAGGGTTTTTGGATGAATTGAGAATGAATTCGAATTTGTACAGTGCACAGTAATTGAATATACATCATGTTGAAACTATATCATGATATCAATTTGTCTATATTCCATTCTGAAATAGGATATTGGGTACACAGAGTATATTTGAGATGATTATTCATTACAAGTTAACATTTCTGATGACTCAACAATCATCCGAATCACACAGAAATAGTATAAGAAAACATACCACAAAGCACAACTACCAGAAGAAAACTGTTATTCAACACATTTGGAATACTTCAATATCCTAAGTGATCATCAATATCCTCTCAGAAATATAACACTCAGCATTGGAACAACGAAAAGGTTTATATCTTAATGTAGATCTGAAGGAAATTTCAGTAAGGGATGATAGTTTAATGCTAAGAAAACACAGGCATCATTTTCTTTCAGGAGGTACCATCTTTCGGTGAGAAATAACTTATTGGAATGATTAAATGATTAGTAAGCCTAAATGAGCGGAATCAACAATGGTGTCAGAAGTGGAATAATTGATAACTGGAAATCGAAATTTATGAATATTCTTAGCTGTCTCCACTTTTGAAGATTCTTGCAACATATATGAAACAAAAACTAAGTAAATTTCACATGAAAATTTGAATTACGTAAAGTGTTCGATAATCTAGAGTTTAATATCGTATTTGACAACGGTATTAGCTCAAAGGTTCTACTCTTACGGTCCATCTTCGGTCTTTTACTATTGCATATTTACCCAATTACTGTGGTATAGTTTCTGTACATTGTCTCACTATGTTTCTATCTTTAGATGAATGAAGACCTTCATTTCGTGGAAAAGGATGAACGATTATACTATACATTCCATCAAAAACCTTCTGTCACCCGACACAGATAAAAACTTCATTCTTCGGTAGAAAAAGTTCCACCGAATATGCGGAATAGTTGATCGAATACCACAAAAACAGACGAATGACATAACTCGGTTCGAGTCGATCTCTCGGTTCGTCATGCGATGCACCAAATTGCAGCCATTTTTGTTATCAAATGATTGGGACAGAGATCTCTCTCTCCATCTCTATCGTCTCATTTCGTTCGCTCAACTGATTTCACTATTCTCATTTATTTTTATCAATGCTCGATGGCAGAGCGAGAAATTGTGGAATTATTCAACTGTAAGCTGTTCGTTGCCTCCGCGTTTATTATTTAGGTTGTGTTCATTTGATCCTGATGGAAGTTTCTTTTTATAACTCCGTGATTTGCTTCGCTGCTCACTTCCTCTTCTGATGGTTTAGAGAAAGCGGTTGATCGCGAGGATTTTCCTTTGGCATTTCCACTCTGTACTGAAAAGTTCCAATGAGAAATATACTATGTCCCAGCAACAAAGGTTATTTGGATACCTCAAATATGTATGTATTGTGATATTTTCACTGAAGTTTTACAAAAATGCAACACTTATTTCGCTATACAATAGCTTCTTCAGTCATGTCTCGACGTTTATACGAGTATGGAGTTGAGAGAATGTTCACTGAATAATGAGGTGGAACATCATCTCAAACTCATACTCAAACTAATGCCTCAAGTTTTTGAGTGCGGCTTGTTGTATCTTTTCGAATCATCCCACTATAGCCACTGGAAAAAAGTGTGATGTGGAAAGTCCGTTCCAATTCAACTCCATGTTCGAATGAATATGTTTGAAGTGTTGGTGGTACTATTTTCACATGAAAATAGGCTTTTGGCAATACTTTGGTATTATTACGATCAAATGATGATATAAATGTCATTTAAACTCCAAATTAGTTAACTGATATCAAATGATTGGGGTAAATGAGCTAATTGAAACTACTTTTCGAAAAATGGACTCTTCAAATTGAACTGTAGTGATACAAAGTCAATACCCACTGTTTCTTTGACAGAGGTCTTCAAAAGTTGATATTGAATATGAGCAACTGGTTGCCGCTGATGAAATCAAACAAATTCCATATCAAAAACCTACTAGGCATTAAAGTTTTTGTGCTCAATTTTTGAATATCTTGGGCATCAAAGATGAATATTGACAAATTTATGTAGCAGAAATTTAATTTTTCAACTAACTTCGTTGTCCCCAAAAGAGTGTTGTTCCAGTTTGAACGTATGCCGTTTGGCCTACATAATGACTCGGCTACTTGGAAACATTTTATGGACATAGGAATGATTATGGACAATTTGCACCGTTTTAGTTCATGGTTATAACAAATATTACGTCATTTTCATTCAATATTTTCATTCCCACCGAGTAACATTCACTAAAAAATATGTTGTTACTATATATATAGGTTTATCGAACTCTTTTTGCTAACTCGTTACTGTTACTATTACTATTATTATATAGAAGATTCATAATACAACATATTTTGAAGTCGCGTAGTTCACTTTTTGATGAGTATCACATATTTTCTAACGCTTAACGACATTTTGAATTATTCATTAATTATCCTGATGGAGTCCTATCGATCACCTGCATATCGCATTCGAGAACCTGCCATCCATTTGCCAACGATTAAATAATTTCTGGATTGGAATACTAAATTATTGGTTGTTACGGAAAACGTGATGAAATTGAAAAATTCTCTGCCAGCTCGCCTTCGAATTCTCCAATTAGCGACTGATTTTCCAGTTACGAGAATATTAATGGGGGGATATTTCTGCAAGCATTCGCGAATATAATGAAATAATCCGTTGTGGTGAATTTGTGGCTGATGCGTACATTTTCAATTCAGAAAATTGTTTCCGAATAATTTTTACCGGTGTTGAGGTGAACGCTTCCATTTCTCTAGCGAGGAAAATTACAATACTTTAAAGACATTCTGCAGTATAGCATTACAACATTACGGAGCCTGGGCGGATCACTAGTTCAAAATATTTCATATTATAAAAAACTTCCATAAGGAAAGCAAAGAAAAAGGACACTCACCTGATTCAGAAATGGGCGAAGGTGCGGACGAGAAGGACGTGGTAGAATAACTACTAGATATTGTCGACGAGGAACATTCCGATACGGAACGCCTCTTCGACATGGCAAAATGTAACGAGAGTTGCTCCAGCCTCCTGGCAAGAAACCTTTGTTCCCGACTCAACTGTTCCTTATATACTGAGTGCTTTCGTTCTCTATCTTCGAGGGTCTGAAAAGAAAACAATAAAACGTTATCAGTTTTCATGCTCAGAGTCACATTGCATTCTGCAATTTCTCTATTATTTATGATCAGATAATCAACGCCTAGGTTTATGTATCATTCCTCCACATAAACTTCCATTCTCAAAGGAAAGTATTCAGAAACTGACATCATAATACTGCCTCACCATCGAAGTAACTTTACTTGTTACATATGCATCAAGTTATTTTTATCGACACTGCAATATTTAAAGTGGAAAGTTTGCTAACGACCTTAGTGTTTCAGGAAGTTTACTATGAGCGTTCCTCGCATTAGAACTCTTCAGCTTTTACTGACATGTTGAGAGAGTTCTGTAACTAAACTTTGGAATTTCGTAGCATTTATCATCCAGGAAATGTTTGCCGGAAAGCTTTGGAGAACAGAGATATTCATTTGAAAAATAGTATTCTTCAACCCTATCCATCATCAAAGTCAACAAATATTATTCATTGAAGGAATCTTCGAATTGAAATGAATTTTATTTTCATCTAGAAAATCTGGCTGAAAACTAGCCAGTCGCTTGAAATTTTGGTTTCAAATCTCGAAAATTTGACTTTGAAATCTTGGGGTTATGATTTTTCGAACGTGTATCTCAAAATTACGACTTTAAATCTTCACATTCTAATACGAACTCCTATTTTTCGTTTTTATTATGAATTCGTGTTTCCGACTTTTCTCGAAAATGAGAGAAAACTCGAATTCCCAATTGTAAAATTTCAACTTCAAATTTCAACGTCGACTGTTTCTTGAAACCTTGATGTGTGTTATGTTGAAATTCTGACCTTACTCAGAAGTCAGACTTCAGTCTTGACTTATATATCAGAATTATGACTGTTACCTTTGAAGTTCTGACTGAAGCCAAATCTTATGCTCGAATTTCTAAGTTTTATCTCGAATTTGTGATGAATTCAACCGATACTTGATTGAAATACTTACAGCTTGTCAAATCTAGGAAGAGATTTGAAAATTTCTGCTCTCTCTCTCTTTCGCCAGTACCGTACTAGCGAAAAAGAGAGAAATTCTCAATTCTCTTCCTAGATTTCATAAGCTGTAACTGAAAATTTGCCTTGTTGCCTGAAAATCAGGTCTATGAGTCTGGTTAGGTTAGGTTGAGTCAGAAATGAGTGGGTCTATTCAACCCACAAGGGATTATTGTGGCTCACATCTATTTAAACTCGACTAAATAAATCTAGCTTCTTGACGAAGCCGATTAGTTTGTATGGTAAGTGATCTTTCAGGTGAGATGTCAAGAGTGTGGTTCTACCAATCTCTGAAAACCTGATTCGGTGCACGGCGGGGCAGACACAAAATATATGCTCTGCTGTTTTGTCATATTTTGAACAGAGGCGACACACACTGTCTTCTGACAGTCCGAGTCCCTGTATATGATGATTCAGACGACAGTGACTTGTAAGGATGCCTGTTAGACATCGTAGTTCATCCCTACTAAAGACCAACAACTTTTTGGTTTCAAGCTTCGAAGAGTAAATGAACGCCTTGGAGTGAGCCAATCCTGGAAGAAAATTACTTTATAAGGCAGTTCTTAGTTGACAGTGGGAGGCATAAAGTCAGAGGTCATTCCCAGAATGCTGTGATTTAGCATGTCAGCCAGTAGTCTAGTGTACTCTGCATTAGATTGCTTTTTGCAATTGACGATATGCACAAGTCTGTATGCAGTCCATCTAGCCTCTCTCTCTAGAAAAATATGGGGCGGGGGTAACTCTAGAAGGATCTCCATGGCCACTGATGGTGTGGAACTGATGGCACCACAGGTAGCCAGACAAGTCTGTATCTGTATACCGGAGAGCTTCGCTTGAACCGTTTTCTGTGACGCTTTCGGTTACCAGGTATGAGTCTGACTTGCATTAGCGATTTAGATTCTCGAAAAAATATAAAAAATCACATTTTCATTTCCTGAGACAACGAACGACAGGTGAGGTCAAGTATAGTCTATTCAAAACATTTTTGATGTGAAACATACACAGCCGCACGTCATTCAGTGAGTCAGTCAGTTAGTCAGTGAGTCGGTCAGTGAGTGAGTGAGTCGGTCAGTCTGTGAGTCAGTGAGTCAGCGAGTCAATCAGTCAGTGAGTCATTTAGTCATTGAGCCAGTGAGTCAGTCAGTTAGCGAGTCAGTCAGTGAGTCAGTCAATTAGCGAGTCAGTCACTCAGTTTGTCGGTGAGTCAGTCGAAGAGTCAGTCAGAGAGTCAGTGAGTCAGTCAGTCGGCGAGCCAGTCAGTCAGTGAGTCAGTCAGTCAGTGAGTCAGTAAGTTAGTGAGTCAGTCAGTCAGTGAGTAAATCAATGAGTCGGTCAGTTAGTGAGACAGTCAGTCAGTCAGTCATAGATTGAGTCAGGCAGTTAGCGAGTTAGTCGGTCATTGTGTCTGAGTCAGTTAGAGAATCAGTGAGTCAGTCCGTTGGTGGGTCAGTCAGTTACTGAGTCGGTCAGTGAGTCAGTGGGACGGTCAGTAACTCAGTCGGTGAGTCAGTCAGTTTGTGAGTCAAGTAACCAGTGAGTAGAGAGTCAGTCAGTTAGTCAGTGAGTCAGTCAGTCAATGAGTTAGTCAGTCAGTGAATGAGTCAGTCGGTAAGTTGTTATCTGTTCTTTCACATCCGCCAGGCGTCTCGTGATGGCATATAAATTTTTCCTACACTAGAACAAAAATAATGTCTCTCGACGCGCGTTCTACTTATCAAGGGATGACTGAAACTCCAAAATGGTGTTGTAAATAGGTGCTCATCGGAAACATATGAAATCTCCTACATCAAAGTTTCCCTTTCATAGTTATTATCATCGAACAAGGATGGTGAACGAGCAGGCAATTTACTCCGTCCCCAATTTCGCATCCAATTGCAGAAATCCGATAGTTATGGCCCTGTACATGGCTTCCGAGAACTATCGCCAGAGGAGTAGTTTCCAGTAGATAATCTATCGATCCTCAGCATTGGTGGCGTTCTTCTTGAAGAGAAGTCTCTCGTATTGTCTCTTTTCAGCAGTTCTAGACATTCAATCGGTTTTTATGTGAAACACTGGACCGTAGAGGGCAGGTTGATGTGGGACACAGACTTCTCTAAAGCTCTCGATGAAATCAATCATGCGATACCCATTCATATCTTGATCAAGGAAGCAGTATGGTTTCTCTTCAAATATTCATTCTGCCATTATTGGAGTCCCTCAAGGCTCTAATTTTGGACCAATACTTTTTTAATTTTCACAAATGATTTATGCAACACATTATACTGCAATAGATCAATGATTTGAAGTTATACACTTCATATGACTGATGCCGCAAAAACCGTCTCAATTGAAAATTTCCAAATGCAAATTTGTATCATTTACCAGAGAATTCGATACAATACAATTTGCGTATAGTATCGATGAAATATCTTAGATAGAAGTGCCACTATCTAGGTATCCATTTTGATTACCAACTTACATTTAATAATTACATTAATTGTATTGATATTTCTGCCTAGCGCTCTAACGGTTTTAATGTCAAAATTGTTAAGAATTTCAGTAATATTTTATCTCTCACTTCCCTATATTTCAGCTTAGGGAGGTCAAAGTGAGAATATGTGTCATCAATATGAAATCACATTTATAATCAGTAAATATCAAATATTGAAAGAGTTCAAAAGAAGTTTTTGAAATACTTAAGCTCAAAAACTACTGGAGTGTAAACTTAAAACAAGTGCAATTATATCGAACTATTGCGAACATTTAATCTCGTATTGAAAAAAGAAGAAAACATGCATCTGTTTTTTTACATAAGTTATTGAATAGTAGAATTGATTCTCCGAAATTATTTACTGCAGAAGATTTCTGAAGAAGATTTTTTTTACTTGATTATGGCTCTGTGTTGCCCTACTATTCCAAAGGCAAAGAAAACAGCAAAATTTCGTATAACCGCCCTGAAGACCTAGTAATAGTCCTATGACTTTTAGGTCACTACATATCAGTATAAGTGACATACTTTCGTGTGTTTCCTTCATGGAAACTGCATGTGTTAGAGGAATAGTGGGCCTTTTGTTAGCATTATGGAGCAGAACGGCTTTTAAACTTGTTTTAGACGAATCTATAAATATACGGCATTCGTTCGGGTAATGTGCAAATTTTTCCATCACACCATTTGGATTTACACAAACACACATTTTATCTTGCATAGTAAAAAACGAGGATAGTAAATTCCATTGTTGTAATCTAGACTCTAATAGTTCAGTATTCTCTTTGGACAAGTGGAGGTCCCGAACTAGCTCATTTAATTCAGGTTGTTCGAGTATCGAAAGTTCGAGAAGCGACGTTACAATTCTCATATGCAGCGAAAGTAGACTCGAATACTGTCAGTAACTTAAACATTAGGAAACCTTAGTTTATTTTTGATTTGGATTTTATTTATGTATTTCTTTTTTTTATTAATCTTGATTTATGGTTTTTCTTTTTTGGTATGTTTTTCAATATCTAATGAATCAATTATTTTTCTTCTTACAACCAATCCAATTGTACAAAATATGTCTTTATTTCATTTCCATAAGTATATGCTCACAATTTATATTTTTATTTTGTATCAATGATTGACATATATTTCGATTATTTGAATCTACTAGTTGACTTAATTTCTTCTCTTGGTAAGAGACGTGACAAAATTTCAGGAACCCCTTGTACACTTTTAAAATTTTTAGATATCATGTGAATAGACGGATTTTCGAAAATCAATATTGATCTGCTTGAGGATTCTTCGAAATTATGTAGATACGAATTTCACTCCATTATAATATTCAATACCAAGTCGTGGAAAAAATATAGTGTTCAAGTACATGAAATTTTATAGGCTCCAATATCACTCACATAGAACGCCTCTGTTCGAACAGAATCCAAGACAAATGACATCTACCCTCTGGGAGAGGGGGGGCGTCCCGTAACATACACCTATTTATAAAAAAGTTATGCGCTCGCAACGGTATCTCTATCCGTTCGGGACAATAATTTCGGCGAATGCATTTATCGCTCAACTTGGTTGAGCTCCGTTCTCTCGGGAAAAATAAACCGCGATCGAATTAGTTTGCCAATATATCAGTTGAAAAAATGCGGCTTGATAGAGAGAAAATACAGGAGCGATTTAAAAACCACTCGTTTGGAATGATGGTCAGGAATAGGGGAGGACGAATGGGAGGATTTTCTTTGAATGGAAGGATATTTTTAAAGTCGCTATAAAGATTTTTTTAGTGGACAGGCGTGAAGAGGACGACAATACACCAGAGAACCTAACCTTGACTCCCATATTGTCGTTTATGATCATACCTAAAAACTATGAATAACTTTGCACAGTATATCCGTTGAGCCTAGCCTCGCGCCATACATATTTTCCTTCTTTGTCCAATCCACGGAAAGTGGAGGTGAAAGGTCATACATGTATTCTTGTCAGATAGTGACGTGTGGGGTTCTACAGGGTTCTGTTCTCGGCCCATTGTTGTTCCTGATATATTGAAGGGAAATTCATTGTGTTTCTCTGATGACAACACAGTAGTATGACATTCAAGTGTAACTTTGCTACATCCAAATTCTTTTATCGAGTGCATCGAAATGTTCTGCATTATCGGAAAAGACAATGTTTAAAAAAGCATGGATATCATGCCCCATGAAGTCAGTATCATCATTCCAGGTTACTTTCAATAATCAGTCTAAGTGTACAATCAATCAATGTATCAATCAAATTGTTATGACTCACATGCGTTTAATCGATTCACTACAGAGATTTTATTATTTGTTTTGTCAAACATAATAATACAAATACAATAATGTGCTGGAACTCAGTTCATTTTATTTTTTTAGAAGATTATCATTAACGAACAGATCATTAATATCATCAGAATAGACTACATATTTCAATAAGTTGGATACCAAAATTGAACTTTGAGGTATTCCAATATCAATGGGACTCAAATCTGAAATGAAATCATTACATTGCATCTGTTGATATCCAGTACTTTTGCATGAACTGAACCACTACAGTACAACACTCCTGACAATATAACGATTTCTCAACTCTTCGTGAGTAATGGATATGAACTTCCAACATTTTTCAATAACTTGTGTTCATCTTTTCAACACAATCGAACAATTACACGTCTTTCTTGCAAATTTTGTTTCTGGAGGGAGTCTCGACTTTGGTAAAGTTTGTAAGTTTAATTAAAGTTTAAAAAAGCTCATATAATTAATTATCAAAGAGTGACACACGACCTTATTGCAGAGGAAAAGGGTCTCCTAAAAATTAACGCATTAGACTAGAAGTTCATATTTTACGGGCCGGCTTCCATCAGTTCTAATTAAAGGCAGGAAACTAATTAAATAACTTCCATATAACGGGAAAATTTATTTATTTACTTCTTTGTAGTCGACAGAAGGCCGAGTGATTTAGTTTGTCTCGAAAAGTTTTCCAATTCTCCACTTGAGTGAAATAAAAAAAACTGTTTCTTCTTCGAGGGGAGAAAGGAGTTTCAAAGACAGGTCGGGGAAGGTCCTAATCAAAATGAAATAAGGAACTTCAATGCCCATATTTCTTTACGTTCAGGAATAGCTCAGACAACTTTAGTTTTTGTTTGTAACAGTAAAGAACGTTGATATCGTATTCTCTTTCGGAATAATAACCGTACAAAACGAAGAGCATGAATAACGTTTGAAACTGGATATTGTTATATGCCGATTATGAAAATGACTTTTGGAATTGATGACTTTTTGTTGATAATTATTAGTCTGAATTTGGACTATCATTTACATTCAGTATTCCGGATGCATACAGACTCCGTGGAAAAGCCGAAAGTGGATTTATATTTATGAAGAAAATTTAAAAGCTATTCGTCAAACTGTTTATTCAATTATAGATTGTGGCGGTGCTTGATTAAATTGATGTTGATTCGCGCACAGGAATGTACCACTAATTTGCATTCCCTTTGTTCGGAATCTCCTGCCAGGGACGGATTTAGCGGAAAGAGGTTCCTGCTGAGGCTACGAGATAACGGAATAGTTCTGATATTTTGAATAGTAATAGGATAAAGGGAATTATTATAATGGGAATGTCAAGTGGGGTAGGTTTGGAGTTTCGTTATTTTTTTGCAAAATTAAATGATGAGATAGGTATTATTTTATTTATGTACATATTATGACGTATCTACTCTCGCTATTTTATTGTTTTAGAAATGACTAGCATTTTAGGTTGCAGAGAGCCGTTCGATTTGTTTTGCTCCGAACAAAAATTCTTTGAGTAGTGTTCGTGGAGGATTTTGACATTGGTTTGGAATAATTATCTCAGGAAATCGCTAACAAATATACGTGGGCCAACTACAGATCCCTGAGGAACATCACTTACTGCTGGGTATGGTCATCACTTACTCTTGGTCATCTGTTCGAATACGGCAATGACTATTTGATGAAAAATCTTGAATCCATCGTAGCAGGGGATCAGTAACACCAAAGTGCTGTGGTTTATATAGTAGTATTTCATGCGGAACTTTGTCAAATGTCTTTTTGAAGTCAAGGTAAATAACATCGAATCTTCTTGAAAATTGGCTGAGTGATGAGTTTCAAGGAACTGTAAGTGCCGCAAGGTATAATATCAGATCCCCAAACTCTTCAATATATACTTTTACAGCTACACTACTCAAATCAGAACTTTTTGGTAACTGGTACTTTGAGGGGGTTGCATAAGAGGAAAACATTTTGAAAATTGACATATTTCAGGTTTGAAAAAAAGGAATATAAATTTGTACACTTCCTATTCCAGAACAAATTCATTGCTGAATACAGTTTTGAATCTTCAGGGAATTTGAAATAAATGTCCAATGAATTCCAAGACACCCCTGAACGCAACCCCGTCGACTACGGTGATGTCGTTGTGTTCTCTCTCCTTTTTTTCTTTCTCTCCCGTTTTAGCCGTGCTTATTAATTACACTTATTCTTTTAAGCCAGTAATTACCATTTTGATTAGAATTTATTATTCGTGCTTCTTTTGAATTCGTTAGTGTGTTGTTTTGGATTTGTGGGAAAGCGCTATTGGATGTGGTTTGCGTTACTCCATCCAGATGAATATTTATTTCGTGAGGCAGTTCTCAAATGCGAGAAGTGAAATATTTCGGAATTTTATTCAGTGCTAGTTTCCCGAGAAAATGAGGCACCCAAATAATTTGGGAAGAATCAAGACCAGGAGAAGATCTGTTTAAAATCTGTTTCTCAGTTAACCAGCTGTCTCCTCTGCTGATCGAAAACCCTCAAGAGTTGAGGATTAACTAGGTCTGAAAATTTGCCGTGCGATTCCTAGCGAATGTTGGAACGATAGGCAGTGGAAATCGATCATCCGACCACTTGGATAAAATCACCGAACTGATCATGCAGATTTTTTGAAGAAATTAAATTGAGTTACTCAACGATATGTATAGAATTATAATGTGGCATGGCGAGATCAGACTTCGTGATTATTGTTATGTTTTGATTTGTATCGGACTGGTTAAATAATAACGCCAAGGTTTGAACACTTTTTGACTTCAATGTAATGATGAATACTCTTGAAACAATCAGTATATACATTCAATGAAGACCATTTAGTACTGGCCGGCTCGCAATATTCATTGACAGGTTTTGCGACGACACCGAAGTGCAACGTTGTCAATTCAATTGTGAATACCAAATGTAAACTAGAAATATGTAACAATTATTGAGATACCAATTACAAAAATTCATGGTATAAAAGCGAAGCAATGGATGGTACTGAAGGCTTGGCAACACCGCTCCAGATACGCAAGAAAGATGTGTTCGCTCACTTTTCAAACATTGTCTGTCATTCTCATTGATTTCTGCACAGATTTTGATAACGTTTTTTTGAGATCGATCAGCATTCTAAACAAGGGAGATGACGCACACTACCTCCCAGCTGCATGGAAAATCATCTTATCCAGAACTAACAATCACTGTGCCTCCAGTCGGGCACAGTGATTATACCACAGTAAAATAATATACCCAGTAAGCTCTCTTACCACGTGATCCGCCTGAATTGCCGGGGACCTTCAACCGCTCTTAAGAAGAGATTCTCATCCAACGCGTTCAGTGCTGAAGTATCGAAGGATTCAAAGATACCACGAGCACCGTATTAGTTTTAATAAACGGTCGGATATCAACACATGTGTGGACCACATGTTCCAAGGCTTGGGTTCTTGAAGAGCCGGTGATATCGCCATACGGAATAGGTAACTCACCACAAAATATTCTATATCCTTAAATTTCGTTTCTATATGAGCGCACGCCTATGGTAAAAGAACGAAATCAGCCACGCACTTCGCTTCGAGGTCACCGAGAATTTTGTGCATTTATGAACTAAAGTAGTGGAAGTTGACTCACTGGTTGATTTTTACTGGGATTATATACCATATAACCCAACAAACAACCAGAACGCATACCACTACAGCCTACGGCAGCGTATGAATAACCGAGCATCGACATGGACGACTTTGGTGTCCGTGAACAACGCTTTCCGCACAGCTAGAACCAAGAAGAAGTGCCCGCTGCGGAGCTATAATGAGTTACCTCCCAGGATGAAGAATCTTATGCGGGAGAGTAATCGACTAACAATAGTTTATCAGCGGACTTTCTTTCCTGGGGACAAGGCTGCGGTCAACCAAGTTAAACAGGTCATTTCTGACCACCGAACGAGAGGTGGAGTGAGTGCTTCGGATCGCTCGAATCTGGAGATGATGAGCTATGGCGAATTATCTGTAGGCTTCTCCCGCTTCTCTTCACGAAGAGCGCGGCATCTGCTACTACAGCAGTTGGATCTTATGACAAACCATGTTTTCACCTTGGCACACCACGTTGAGACCCTTGAGAGCAAAATTCAAATAAGGATAACGAAGCTCTATTCTATGGTCAACAGAAAATCAAGGCACAACCTTGAGAACGAGGTATCACTGTACAACACGATTTTCAAGCCGGTCATCATGTATGCTTCAGGCGCTTGGGAACAAAGTGATACTACGAATGCTGGTGAATGCTCCATGGTTCGTGCGGAATGAAGCCATCTGCAGAGATTTGAAGCTGTTGACCATACAGCAGTCCATGCAGTCGAGGAATCAGAAAGTTTTCGAGTCAGCAGGAACTCATGAAAACCCATCAGTTAGGAAAGAAGCTGTAGAGTATGATGAAGAAGATCCATCTAGATTCCGAAAACCAGTCACTCAGTTGAATGAAGGCCCCACGACGTCCGGAAAAGTGAACAGTTTGTTCATCAAATACCCCAGTCAAGAAGGGGCGCACAGGGCTAGGGCGGCATGAGAGGCATGTACCTTTATTCCGCAACCAATTACACTGAGTCATGAAACATTTGTCCTCCTGATGGATATACTTTGGAAGGGTAAGGGAGCTAGACTCCAACTTGATTTATAAGACGATGATCAATTGGTTGGACGACTTTGATTTCGAATTCAGCTACCAAACAGAGCAAATCAATATGGCAAGTATCGTACTTGTGGAAAAGTTGTGAAAATGTCAAAAACGAACGGATTTACACCCAGTACAATACTCCAGCACGTTATACCACTTATGAAAGAAGTAAATGTCAGAAGCGCCTTGGGAGTAGAAACCAGATACAGAATGTGATCGACCGAGAGAAGTACGCAATCCAGAAAAAAGGGAACGTTAATGAATGATTAGAAGGTCGTTACGGAATGCGGACGGCCATTATTCATTTTGACGCTCAACACGGTTAACGAAGATGCACGATTTCGGCTGCTTTCATAATTAGATTGTTTAGAGTCCTACTCTGACGACGACAATGACTAAATATCGGTCTTTAATCGATACGAACGCGGCTTTTTGATAGACGAGGAATCTCCTCTCGAAGCCAGAAGGCAAAGAACTAGCTAAAGACGATTTCGAGAGTAACAGACATACTTAGTGAGACTACATTGATGATGATGATCGTAGAGAATCAATAGTAATGATAATTTCAGTCTGACTTTCAGGAAAAAGGGATACCAAGGCCACCACTCGAAAGAAGTCAAAATTTCAAGATGGTGGGTCAAAAAAGCGCCGTCTGTTGTTGGATTTCGAATGCTTTGTTTTTGGGTTTGGACTTGGACAGGATACATTTTGTTATTTTGATGAATATCTCTTTCTTTGTTGTATCCAATATAAATACTCTAAGAATCGAGTTATCACTAGGGGGGAAGGTAGATAGGTGAGTGGATAAATTCGAACCAGCAGCCCTCGAGGGTTTATTGTTGCTCAAATCTAAACTCGAAAAAAAAAGTTTCTAAACGAAGTCAAATGCTCCATTTGGTGTGAGTGATCTTTCAAGTCAGATGCCCAGAGTAGAACGAGATTCTGAAAACGTGTTTCAGTCCGCAGTGGGCCCAGCACAAAGTATGTGCTGTGCTTTTCCATCATATCCCAATCTATGAAAACCACTCCTTACGTTAGAGATACTCTTAAATCTTCCCCCTTCATATACAGTAATAATGGGGAAATCAAGGGTAGACCAATGCATACTGATAAAATCACCGATTTACATAGGATCATGGGGATTGCGCAATGCGCAAGGAACGTTAACTTGAAGCCTCAACGAAATTAGCAGGTCAATATTTCCACAGACAGGCAGGCTGCACTTGGAGCACTGACCAACCCAAAAGTGATATCTCCAGACTTGTCTTCGAATGCCATGAAGAACTGAGAAAACCGCGGACAGGAAAAGATTGGTGTTAGGATACTAAGGCACACTGTGCCTTCAACTGTATAAATAAGTTCTGAGCCAGCTGTGGGGTACCTAGGTCTTTGTTTTGGAACCAGAATTAACAGAACTATAAAAAAAGAGAGAATACCAAAAAACTATATCTGGAAGCACATGCGGAAAAGCCTTTATGAAAGGAGGGTCTGAGGTAAGAACTTAAGAATAATATCTGGATGAAATGAGGCTGTACAACGTGACCTTAACTGCAGGTAATGCAATGAAGAGACAGACATAGCTAGTCATAATTTATGTCCACAAATTATGTCCGGAAGAATATGACAGGCATTCAGCATGGGACCTTGACAAAATAGTACAGCGCACAAGGTAGTACAGGGTGAAAGGGTGTCTTGAAAAAGATGAAATAAAAGGAATGAACAAGTAATAAAAAAATTGATCGAATCTCTGCATGAGATGATTTAGACTACAGTTACTCGTGGGTAGGTCTGTTAGACAACGTCTGCTGTTCTCAAACAATTGTTAGGTAACATACTTTGAATGCAATTCAATAGGCCAATCCTGGAATTCTTTTTTGTATTTCATGTGTTTATTGTATGTTTGACAAAGCCTAGAGTGATGCCAATGACAGGTTCTGGTCAGATCGAGTGTCAATCTTTCCACGCATGAATTGATGACATAGAGTTCAGCTTGGCATACGCCCACATAAGTCCTCAGGCAGGTTGATATTCCTGTCCTGGGTTTGCAACTGCACCTGCAGGCTGAAGATGTTTTTGATCCACCTATCAGCCAACAGCTTTCTGCTCTCAGTAGTTCTTCTTCCATGAGAATCCAATCGGTACTTCTTGGAATCAGAACTGTTGTAGTTGACAGTCGGAGGTTTAATCAGACAATATTACCAGAATGCTGTGATATGAGAGATACTGTGCCACATACATTTCTAAAGCTGGAACGGAAGGAACGGTGGGAGTTGGAAATTAGAAGCGCAAATGACAATTTTGAAGTGAGAATCGAACTGCAGAATCATCTGTTAGAAAAACTTTCGTCAACAATTAAATTTTACAGCATTGACCTAACACTTTTGAGAAGCCCTGTACACAGACTCGCAGCTTCAAAAATGCATTCGAAGCTTCTCAATCAACCGCAAAGATGAAGCTGTTGAAAAGCCCCCAGTCAAATCGATATATTTGCCTCGGTGACGAAACGTCAATACACGTCAAGTGTACTGACACTCTCTGCAGCAATTCCTCTCTTACGACATCATGGCTGCGCGTCCCGATTATTTTCTCTGACGCGTCTTTGACATCAGATCGGATCTCGGCAGATACGCGATGGAGACAGCAGTCACTTTTTCCAACACAATAGATCCATTGTTCGGTAAATGGAGAACGAACGCCTTTTTTGGTTGAAATGGATTCTGCCCGAGACGTCGAAAGTATTAAAATTTAATGTTCATTACATAATTCCTGGAGATTCGCTGGTGGGGAATTGGAGCAACGTGGTTTTTCAGATCGCTGGGTTTTTCTTCGATATTGATGAAGAGGGTTTTTCATCATCGAAAATGGCATTCTTCTGAAAATCATTCTCCTGATATCCATATGCTTCAAATTTGCAGTTTAGCAGACTATCAATGTTTCCTTCATTCTCCTGGAAATCATTCTCCTGATATCCATATGCTTTAGATTTGCAGAGTATCAGACTGTCAATGATTTCTTCACTAGTTATCTCTGGAAACTATCCTTCTGAAAATTATTCTCTTGATATCCATATGCTTCAAATTTGCAGTTTAGCAGACTATCAATGTTTTCTTCATTCTCCTGGAAATCATTCTCCTGATATCCATTGCTTTAGATTTGCAGATTATCAGACTGTCAATGATTTCTTTACTAGTTATCCCTGGAAACTATCCTTCTGGAAATTATTCTCCTGATATCCATATGCTTTCGATTCGCAGTGGTCATCCATTTTGTTTCTATAAAGCGTCGGATATCTGTAGAAACTGATAACTATGAACCTGGCAAGCCGGTAGTCGTGGAAACGTGAAATTAGATTACTAGGAAGTGGCTGCTGGAGGCACACGTTAAGGGAACACGGTCTGGAAGGCAGATGAGGTCGTGCATCCTGGACCCGTATCACCGACGTGCCGTCCCCGTTATCGATTCGTGCGACCTTAGCTGGGGGCCACCCCCTCAGCAAAAACAAATCTCCCAACGCCCGATATGACGCGGCGCGTTGTCAATTGCATTTCATCAAACACTTTCCGATTCACATGTACGTATTTGATTTTGATAGTGGATGGCTCCTGATGGGTCGCGCGAAACCGCGTTGAAATCAGTATCGACGTGTTTCGCCCTGCTAGGGTGGGGGTTAGTTATTTGGGAAAAGGGATTTACTATGTGTCGTCGGAAGTGAGGAATTTGCATGCTGAGCGACGGAGACGAGTGAGAGTGATTTTGAGATCAGAATATGCAACGTTGTGTCTTGTGAAGAAGTTCTTGTACTGGGGAGCTTTCCTGATGCGAATCTACTCATTCATTCAAGCATGTCTAGTTGATTATTAGCATCATTCCTTTGTTTTCAACAGAATTCGTTGGATTCAATCCTCCCTTGATATGATTAGTAAACATAATCCATTCTTTACGACTACTCGAAACCATCTGAATATTAGGTGGTTAACAAACAATAGAAGGTATCTGATATCAAAGTGTATAGTTATGGTCTACTTATCATTCTATTCTATCTAATCAACTAAAAGAACGATTTATTCAGGCTAGTCTCGACTTACCTACACTGTAGGTTAATGGACTGACACCTGTCAGAAAATAACTATTCCCCTGGCTAATACCACGAAGGGCGTTGGATTTTATCCGACAGGTGTCAGTGCAGGAATTTTCACAGAAGTATTTCCTGCAAATGCTGTTGGCGATACAACGGCTGGAATCGGTTTTCAATTATACGAACTTGCAGGCCGATTTCGGGCTATTTGGCCTCTTATCAGTGCAAGGTAGTGGTCATTATCAACCTGAAGTTGATGATTTTCGATAATTAAAAATCGAATTCCTTTCAGAGTTTCATTCCTCTAACAAAGCTGAAGCGAACGACAA
>WOGR01001644.1:0-13080 GCA_015342045.1 Leptinotarsa lineolata | reverse complement strand
TCTCCACATGAAATAAAATATACACGAAAACCATGATTGAAAATAACTTCTATATCTAAAATCAGTACACAAAATCGAAAGATCACAAAATATTTACCTAAACTATGATTTTATACATTACTTAATGATATACAGTCATGAAAGTCAAAAAATGTAGCAAACTGGATTGCTTTTATTACAACAATTTATAGTTAGTGTATAAGTATATGAGAATACACAATAACAAGATCGCTCGAATCTACGAATTAAGCATGAAAATGGGCAATAATCGATTCATTGATAACTGATAAGAGTACAAGTTATATCTAAAAATGATTCTAAGTAGAGTTTTACGAGCTGTATTTTAAAATGGTTCTCAAATGCTCATGAACCCTGATAAAATAAATCAATTATGTATTCATGCCACCCACCAAAAATAATAAGTTCAACGTTACTGGTACATTAGCCATATTGCCACCCAGTCAGCTCTCTCTCTTCAATGTATGTCAATGGCTTCGACACTTCGTATTTTTGTTAGAATAATTAGCACTTGGCAACACCGACGTAGACTCGATCAATTTTATTGGTCTACAGACACGCGGCCAATTCAAACTCTTGCTTCTCAAATTGTTTTTTTTTCCGGGAAATATAAAGAGATCTTGGGACCGATTAGGCTAGGTAAGTATAATATACCCCTAACTCAGTCTATAAGCACTCCAGTATCATTTTCAATAGCATGAAACAAGCCCATTTTAAATTATATTCATAAACCTTCTTGAATCACTTCATCCATTGGAAATGAAAATCCTCTCCGTAGCTTTTGAGTTTGCTGTATTCAGACTCAGATGCGGCGGGAGACTATTTTTATAATTCATCATGATAATGTTTAATTTTGAGAAATGTTTTCTGCTATAAACTTGCCTTTTATTGGGAATTATGAAAATAAAGATTATCAGATTTATTTAAATTGAAGGGGTTATATTTTATTAGGAGTGTTTAATCTTTGGGAAAGAAAGTTTTTGTGGGAATCTTCCACATTTTTTGTATCAAGATGTAGTAGAAAGCCAAAAACTTTCTTTCCCATCAGATTTATCTAATGTAAAAAAACTGAATTAATATCAGAGTTATTTTTCAGAGATGACAGCGGCATATTTGAGCAATTGGATCTAGTTCCTTACTCTGCTCCCCCAGATTTACCAGATGTAATGAAATCCCAGGAAAGCAACAGTCAAGAGCAATCATCTTGAGCTTGTGCATACTAGCTGCAATGTTTATTTCTCAGTAACACATCGAAAGGTTTTTGGTTTTGAGAAGATTGGATTAATAATTCTATTCTAGGTTCTATTTTTTTTAAACAAATATTAATTGTGTTCGGTATCAAGATCTGCGCCCAAATAACAGTAATGGGTACACTCTGATGGATGTTGCATGCTTAGGAATGTATTTCAAGCATTGAATAGAAGATACCTAAAAATAAACTCGTTTTTATTGTGTGTTCTGTTAACTTGCAACTTGACCATGTATACCTGTTTTCATTTTTATTTATTAATAAATGAATTTAGTTTTCAATAAAGTGTAAGTTGTATTATTTAGAATAATTGAAAGCTTTCAGTAAATGAAAACTAAAATGCCAGTGATATCGAACTTTTAGTTCAATTTCTTTTTAAAAAATCGTAATTAATTTAAGAAAGGAGAAAAGTTAGGTTATAAACTTAACATTCATTTTTTAAATGTCGGCGACAACTCCAGGTAATTTTTCTAAAACACCGTATCACCATCTATCATTTCATGAGGAAATCTAAAAAACAGGTTTCTGTATATTGATTACGAACGGCAAAGTGAATGACATCTATGTTTCATAATTTGAACTTTAAACTCCGGGAAAACTTATTATTGCCATATGAATTCGTAGTTATTCATTTAAATTGAATGCTTTTGTTCATTCACACTATTACAACGAATCTAAATTTTTATAATGACTAGTCAATATTAAAGATATCCAGAGAGCCTAAGCATGATAACAATAACATTGTCTAAGGATCCTTAGACAATGACAATAATTCCTATTTCTATGTTTTCCTTTAGTTTGACATCGATGCTAGCGTCATCCTGCAATAGTAATCCCATATACCCTAGATGGTAGTAACACAGAATTTTGTATACATACAAAGGTACTAAAGGTATTCAATGCAATGGGAAATGTTGCTCAATTTGGGTTATTACAGCAACTGCAAGTTTGAACACAAAAAAGTTGACTTCAATTCATGAGTTTTTCAAATTCGCTTCGAAAAGTATTCAAATTGATGTTTAAAATGTTGGGTTTTGATTTTTAAAGGGATTTGTTTCTAATTCACATATTGGCAACAGCGCCGAGAATGCATATATCAAGTTGAAATAATTTATACGTACCTAGATATTCTACTTTAAAAAAGGAAAATTACCTTCATAAATCAACAATTGAGGCAAAATATAAATTATAGTTTCAATACCACCTCCACAAGCCGCGTAAGCAAAAGTTGTTTTGTTATTTATTTATATAGAGGAAGATAGGATATGTCACAGAATGTCTCGGAACATAAGTAAACAGAACAGCACGCCTCTGAAATATGTCATCTTTGTTTGTTTCATACAGATAACAGATTCATTGTCCTTTATTAGCTATAACCAATGTTGCCAAATGGTGAAATAGAAACGAATTCCTTTAAATGTTGAATGCATTATTTCATTCCTCTTTTTTAAGTATTCAAATGATTTTTCAAAGAGAAAGGTTAAAATTATACGTTTAAAATGCGTTGTTTTAGAGCTCTTATGAAAAAACTAGATTTTCGTCAGGAGGAACATTCCCCATTATCTCACCTTACATAAAGGTCGTTGTTAAGGTTTTGGCGTTTTACTAAGAGAAATGAAAATATCATCTTCTCTTGTCTAACTTCTCAATGCTTGAATCTCATATCAACTGTTGGCTGATGTCGATTTTGTTCGGCGCCAAAATCTGCTCTATGCCCAATCTGTCTCATTATCTGACGGATTGATATGACTCTCAATTTTCTAATATTTTATGTATTATTGTTTTAAAGTCCAATGCTACTCAAACTTTGCTATGAATGAGACATTTTATTTCGACGAAAATCAGAGTTTCTGTAGTTCAACGAAAGAAGCTGCTTGTACAAAGAGGACTAAGGTTCTCTTACCACATAAACTAAGATCAAAATTGAGTAAGTGGTTTGTGGATCAGATCAGACAATTTTTGACTGGTGTTACCACAGAATGGTAAAACAGAACTGTGGATGCTACAATGATTCTGGTTCTCTAACTCACTGACGCCATCTGTATTTAATTTATTTCACTATTTTCACACTCTTCCTTGCAGCAGCAGAGATGATTTCTGTAAAACCGATATTACTCGTTTCTAACCTTCATGGGTCTGATTACTGTTTGTAAACAATTCGACATCATTTTCTTACAATTTTACCGTTTTTAAAAATATTTGTGTACAAAAAAATAAATAATAAACGTTCCGGTTTACTTAAGATTCAACTCCTATTATAAGACTGAAATTATACAGGGATGGTTAAAAGTAAATATAAGTATATACTAATAAACCTGAATTATTTTCTTTTTTTCTAAATTCTAGCTCGTGCAAAGGATGAATCTCAAGACATTTCGACCCCCGTTCCAACAACTTCTGGACCTTCGAGTGGGGCGCCTGAGGAATTTTCTGTTGAAAAGATATTAGATAAAAGGACACGAGATGGTAAAGTTGAATACCTGTTGAAATGGAAAGGATATAACGAGTAAGCGAATACTTTTTTAAATCAACAGTTGCACTCTGAGTGTAGTCATTGCAACCATGAATCATTTGTATTTATAGAGAAGACAATACGTGGGAGCCAGAGGAGAATTTGGACTGTCCCGACTTGATATCAGCTTACGAATCGCAATTCGAAATTACCTCTGCTGCAAAAGCAGAAGAGGCTGACAAATCAAAACGGAAAAATATAACCGAAGACAATCGAGCAAGAGGTTTTGACAGGGGACTCGAACCAGACAAAATTGTAGGGGCTACAGATGCCAGTGGTGAGCTAATGTTCCTAATGATGTGGAAGAATTGCCAGGAAGCTGACTTGGTTCCCGCAAATCAGATGAACGTTCGGTGCCCTGAAATTGTCATCAATTATTATGAGAATAAGAAGCAGTGGTTTACTAAAAACAGTGTTATTGAACTGGATTAGATATTCATTTCATAAAGTATAATATTAAAACTAGGAATTTTAATTTTTTTCCATTTTCGAGAGAAATTATTTCTACATTTTCTTTGATTTGGATTATTGCTCAAGACATTTTTCATTGGATTTTATCATTCAGTCTTCTTCATTCATACCCCTCAAGGAAAATGAAGACTTGTCAAAGTGATTATATTGACATTTCCACAAAATATCCAGTTTAATTTAACAAAAATTTTCACAAGATTCCTAAAAAGAAAGTATTGTTGACTAAAATAATGCATTTTTTGAAAGTTTGAAAAATAATTCTAGATTCAAAGTGGAAGGTGAATCATTTTTCAAAGTTAAATTGGCCCAGAAAGTTCCTCATTGAAATCCACCCCTCATGAAATGAGATTAACTCAGATGTCTCCAACGAATTGGAAAAATGGTATGTGCAATATTGTATAGCTGATGAGTTTTATTTCTACAATATATCATTGAAATGAGCTTTCAATATTTGGTCATAAGGAACTAGACGAAACATTGGGAATATGTACATTATTTTATATATTTGGAGCAAGATCCTGGTTTGAAGTGTAAACACAAATATTTTGATTAATTTACTGATTCTGAGTATCATCTCTCCATATTGTTAAAGGTGGATAGTAAAAACCATGAAGTAATCACTCGTACTCCTCCCCATGTAAAATATTTTGAAACACTCTGTATACAGGCCTCTTCAGCCACAACGTACTTCAGCATTCCATTCACAGAGGCGCTATGCGCACACCAATGTTTACATTTCGAAGCGATTCTTGTTCCATGTATTAACATGCGTACAAAGTTGGACTAATATCATTTCTCGCGTTGAGAAATTTTGAAAAAACAAAAGCGAATCGGTTTCAATACCAGGGTTTCTATGTATCTTCATTTTATTGTTAGTTTCGGAAATTAGAGAAAGCTGTGCATGGAAACATTTTCTGATATATAATCAGATAATCATTACACTGGCCCACTAAATAATAGGTACCTTTCTGGAATTCACACTATGCATAGTTGCCTTTTTCATTTCTGTGAAAGAATATTGAAATAGGTGTAACGACCAATATTTGAAATTTTGTATATTGAATAATATTTTTGTATTATAGTCTATATACAAAGCTAATATACAGAGTTTGAATGTTTGTGTCTATGGTTCTTTATGACAGTAACCTTTGTTAAAGACTATCCCAATAACAAATGTTTTACTCGTGCATGACGTTCGAATTATAATACGTAGATGTCGCTCACGAAGATAGGCTGCATTTCTTCTTTGTATATAGACTATATACAAAGGTTTCTCCTTATTCAATAAGACATTTGAAGGCATCTTGCTCTTAAAATTTCAAATAGAGAAAACGCTGATGCCTCACAAGATGAAAATATAGAGATGTCGTTCTGTCCTTAACATAATTTTCAACGTTCTAATTTACTTTATTGCTTGAATTATAGAGAACATTTTGAAAATTTCATTGGCCCAAATTGAAAGTAGAACTTTTTCAGGACGTAAGCTCACTTATCATCATTTTGTGTTTTTTACGATGGATTTCTATTCCTGAAATATAAGATAATCTGACTCACAAGACATAAAGGTGAACTTCACGTGTTACAAAATTGAAATACTGACCATTCAAAGGGAGAGGTAGTAATATATATTACAAAAAAAAAGGGGAAACGAAAGAAAGATACCATTTTTCGCCAACACAAAAACTGACGGAAAATCAGGTCACACAGTTTATCGCAAACCCGCTCGTATTGATCGGTATCTCAATAAGAACTCAAATGTTCAAATGTTGATGGTATCACCTTAGGTGCCACCAAGGTTCGTGAGGCACATCTTCGAGAAGAAGAATTTCGTCATCTAGATTAAGCAGTACAGGTCAATGGATTTACAGCGCGAGTGCTCTATATCCTAGAAGAAGAATTATTCCTACTTTGACGACGATTCAGCCGCCAGTGATAGGTACAGTCTACTGCTTACCTTACATAAACAAAGTTACGGACTGCATTGTAAAACTGTTTAATCGCCACAACATAAATACAATTTACAATCCGACTAATCATTTATGCAACACTACCAGATCGGGCAAGGAAAGCCTTTGACATCCGACGGTGTTTAGAGTATCCCTTGTTTCTGTGGCTCAGGTTATATTGAAACTACCAAACGCAGCAGCAACATCAGGAGCCAAGAACAAAAGCACAGCTGCCGCATTATGCAATTAGATAAATGCACCATTGTAGAACATGCCTCAGCAGAAACAGACCACATAATAAAATACGAAGAAACTGTTCTCCTCTCTAATTCTACGCATTATCACGCCCGACTTCATAGGGACAGATCTAAAAGCATCCTAATGATTTCAACAGGAAATAAGAAGGTATAAGGGTCAAGAGAACGTTGAAACCAGTTCTAAAGAAGGCTAGAAATGAACTATAGTATACAACTCCGATCGACATCCCACTAGCAGCATACATATCAACAACGTGGACCAATCAGAACAACCCAGCAGAATGGCGGACTAATCAGGAGTGAGCATTCGCAGGGACACCCCACCCCCACCACCTGAAATTATATAAAGTCGTGAACACCAAGCTCACTAAACATATATAACCTACCATACCGACACTCCCAAGATCTATATAACCTTATAGATATTACCCCGATCAATTCAAGATTTCAGGAACTCCAAGGCAGATATGCTGCGAGGACAATTAGAAGCCAGAACACCGCGGCCATCGACACCCTGATGACTCCCTGGAGACCCCGCGGAGGCGCCAAAAGGATACCAAAGAAAAAGTTACCGTTCCCCCCAGCCGGACTCTTGAAAAATGGAAGACCCCACGGTGCAAATCCTTGAGGAATATCCATTGTCTATTAGATAGCGGAAAATCACACCTTGGAAGACCCCAATGCTAGAAGACCAAAACACACCTTCCCGAATCATCACACTCCTATTAAACAACGACCATCGCCACGAACCAGAAACACCCAAACAATACAATAATAACGACGACCACCGCCATGAACCATGGCACCCAAACGGTACAAGAATAAGCCAAACAATTGAATAGTATCAAGATTCAAGAATATAAGACAAACTAACCATAGCCATGAAGAGGCACTAGCCTACAACAGGGCCCCTATTATATTATAAATTTCAAAACATGTAATACTAACCAAAAAAATTGAATAAAAATACTGTCAAGCAAGCTCACTAGTTATAGAATCAGATCGCACGATGCGTTAAACAGATTCCGAGAGAGATAAACACAGAAGGCCAACCAAGCAGAATCAACGTCCACCTCCGATAGTCGCTGTCAGGCGACTCCGGTAAGTATAAACATTTTTTAACTAGACAAACTCTCTTTCAGGTTCACCGAGGAGCACTCGACCACTATCTCCAAAACAATAGTCTCCGGTTAGCTTTTAGGGGCCGCATGCAAAAATTCAGTTAGGGAAGTAATGATAAAATAAATTAACAGATAAGAAAGTGAAAGCACCTAAAGGCTGACTTTCGACTAAAAAAAGGTCAGATGTCTATTTTGCTGAAGTGCCCGGCAACAGGTTGAGAAATGTTCCGGGAGGAACGGGGGTGGAAGGAGTGGGACATTAGGTTTTCCTCGCAAAATTTATTTTGTGGGGCGAAGTTTTTATCTCAGGGCAATCAACCAGGGAGGGGGCATGGAGGGGCTCACCAGTTATAAGTTCCTGATCCTGAGGCTTCTAGATATCATTTTCTTCCTCGCAGGCATATACCACTAATGATGTATGTCGCAGTAGTAGACGAGACATATATTACCCCTATTCAACCAACCAAAACTTATATTGTGAAAGGGAAAAGGAAACGAATGAAAAATAAGGGATACATTTTTATTCAGCTTTTTCTTCCATATACAACACTGAAAATATATATTTAACCAATAGATATGCTACACATCAAAGATAAAGGGTTGAATTAAAATAAATTATGAATAGAATTTCATAGATTCGCGTATATTCAGATGTCTAATGTGCAGCATATTCGGTACCAAGAATAAATATATGTACAGATACAAAAAGATTCCTTAAGTTCGTGTCATTTAGCATTTTTTGACTAGTTATTGGTACCTATGTATTTATTTTTTAGCTAAATAACATAAACGATATTTTTTTAGGGTTCCCAAAGAAATATCAATTCATTCAAACATCTGTTGTTGAGAAGCAATTTCGGAGTACCAGGACTTTATACTGAAAATAGAAAGCTATCTGAACCAAATCAGAACCTACTAGTAATAACAAGCATGTGGCAGTCAAAAACAGTAGCCATGTTCGTTTGGTTGAAAATCGCCGAAAGAACAATCAAACGAACACTCAAAACAATAAGTGTCTACGTCAGTTGTCAAACGAGTTATGATTTGCTCTAATTTTAGACAAATGGCATCCGTTCTAAGCCACTAATCTATAACCACAGAATATCTTTACTATTCTGTGCTATAACTACTGGTCCAAATCAAACACTACGAAATTGAGAATTCTTCAAATTCTATACCTTTTACAAAATCTAATGTCACTTCGTATCTCAATTCTTTTTCCAATTTAGCAAATATTTTAGGTAGCTTTTTCCTAATAGGAGACCCTTTTAATACGAAAGGAAGTGATCTGTTAATAAACCTTTCCAGGATAAAAACTTGTCATTGATGATCCAATCACAGTAAAATAGTTGTATTCAACTATGATTCAATCATGTGCTCAATAGACGAACAAATCTATTTGTTAACAAAAACATCTCATGACTTCTGTGACGAAAACATTGCCGGGGTTATTGATTATTCAAGACAGGATTTGTTTACATTAAAAATGTTTTGGTTGGACTTGATAGAAAAACATTTATGTACATACACTACTATATATGATCTTTGAATTCAATTTTTAATGACCTCGAGAAAACAAAGAAGTTATTGATAGGTATGTTAATTGATGTCCAAAAGGCACTTAGGTATTTTATAAAACATAGTTGTTACCGATAGAAGTACCACATGGACAAATAAAAAGGTTGACTATAATCTGTATCTGCCGGAGGTGATTAAAACTTCGCGGTTGTCTGATAACGAATATTATAATAAATATTTCTTAAAAACTTTCTAGAATAATGTTCTTGTGGTGGCATAACTATTACTTCTGTTACGATTCACTAAAAACAACATCCCAAATAATCAAAAATATTAGGTTAATCTCCTCGTTAACAACTCTTTCCAGAAAATCAAGCAGTTTGAGATTTTTTTAATTGAATATTAGTCAACGGTAAAATACTAAATAGATATTTCCGACGTGATTTTAAAACAAAAAAAGATTGGTACTTTATGACTTGAAGATAGTAGACAGTCATTTGATAACCTACAAATCATACTTCATAAAGTCGAACAAATTACGACATAGTCAGTTAAAAATCACCCCAGAAGTTTGAACAATCGTCTATAAAGTCACTTATAAACACATCACCGCTTCTTCACAGGTCGTGGTTCAAACGAGTTCACCACACTGTCGTAACTCGGTCTAGTAGCGTCGTCTAGAGGAAAATCGTATTCTGGAATATGAAATACTTTCCTCAAATCTTGCCACTGTGACTGGTTGAAAGACTTCATGAAATTCAGCATACGAATTCCTGGCTGTTCCTGAAGTTCGGACTCGTCTAAAGTTGCGTCTTGATCGAAATTCGGAGGTTGGTAGAATTTGGATGGAAGCGACGAAAACGGCCCTTTTTCTTCTTCAGATTTCTGGTAGGACTCAAAATCAGGTACCGCATGCTTTGGGGGCAAAACTCCAACTTGGTTAGGATCTGGACTGGTGGGGTCCACGTGGTCGGGATACTGAGGGGTAGTGGCCTTGAAGTTGGATTCGAAGTTCACGAAGTTCGATTCTTTCGGGGGTAGCAACCCCACGTCATTGGGATTTTGGCTAGTTGGTTCCACGTAGTTGGGGTATTGAGGGGTGGTGGCCTTAAAGTTTGAATGGTAATTGATGAAGTTGTTTTTTTTCGGGGGCAGTAATCCTGCGTCACTGGGATTTGGACTCGTAGGGTCTACAGAAGTAGGATACTGTGGAGTGGTAGCTTTGTAGTGAGATTCAAAGCTGCTGCGGATATCCGTGCTCCTTGGAGGTAAAAGTCCAGCTTGACTTGGATCTGGACTAGTGGGGTCCACAGAAGTAGGATATTGAGGCGTTGTAGCCTCAAAGTTTGATTCAAAGCTTGCAAAACTTTCCTTCGGGGGTAGAACTCCAACCCTGCTTGGATCTGGACTGGTAGGATCAACCGTGTTTGGATATACAGGAGTCGTCGCTTTGAAATTGGACTGGAAGTTCACTCCAGCTTTCTTAGTGGCGGAATCTCTAATGAGTTCTTCTCGAGAAGGATAGACAGGAGTTGTTGCTTTGAAGTTTGATGGGAAGCTGAAATTTTCTCCTCCTTGCAGCAAAATATCCAACTGACCTGAGTCATCTTTTTCATTTCCAAAATTATTCGGAGGTAACAAATCTAAATTCAGTGCTTGATTTTCTGAGTTGTCGTTTCTCGAACTGGCATAAGGCAAAGGAGGTAAGAGGTCGATGTTTTTGAGTGAAGCTTTTTCTTCTACCGATGAGGGATACACTGGAGTGGTTGCTTTGAAGTTAGATTTGAAAACAGTGGAGGAGATTGCTTGTGGACGGGATCTTTCTTTGGTGGACGAAAAAGTGTTACCTGTTGAACAACAATTTTGAGTTATTGTTGAGAAACATTCTTCGGAGTATTTAGTTTAATACAATGTATATACATCAGTTCTCAATGCCCATATTGGCCTAAACAAATTTTATATTTCAATGATAATTTTGAGGAGCTTTTAGCTTGTGATGTCAGTAACATGGCAGAATTCAGTGCTAAGCAAAGTGCTAAGACTCGTCTATTTTCTTTAGTTACTTCTAGGAAAGTGTTCGATTGATACATTCCACATACTCCTAGGGAGAGGTTAGAATCAAATTGGACTACTG
Source organism: Leptinotarsa lineolata (assembly GCA_015342045.1). Taxonomy (NCBI): domain Eukaryota; kingdom Metazoa; phylum Arthropoda; class Insecta; order Coleoptera; family Chrysomelidae; genus Leptinotarsa; species Leptinotarsa lineolata. Next base: position 1,854 of record WOGR01001644.1, on the reverse strand, counting down.
AAGACATGGAAACAAAATATAATTCACTCACTATTTCGATTATCCGAATCCACTCGAATCGCTTTGGCTTTGGGTCCTGTAAGACTAGCGTTATTCCTACTTCTTCCAGAGTTATAACTCGTTCTGAAGACATTTCTGATCTGAGTGTATTCCTTGTAGGGATTCGGTCTAACTGATGAAGAGTCTTTGGTTTGCTTTGGCACCTCTGTAGACCAATGACTTGGAGGGAAATAGGTCGATTCCGTGGAGTCTTCGTCGATAGATTCTGATCCAACTAGATTTTTAGGGGAAAGATTACGATTCTGTCCGGACCTGTGAAAAAAAAGAAATGTCAGCATACCTCTCAAAGGATTGATTGAAATTTTGTTCCGCAACAATTATTTTCATTATTTCACCTGTAGATGATGTCGTGTTCCGAAGCATCCGAAGGTGCTGAAAGCAGATCTGGTCTGGGGGTTCTGGCATAGGGGTGTGAATCCGAATCTTCAACAAAAGGCTTGTTTTGACCAATGAGAAGATTAGCTCCGTAATCTTGTACCGACTTGCTGCAGTTCACCATGTACCAGTGGTCGCAGATGAGCATCCGTTGCTGGAAAAGTGTCGCGTTGGGGCATTTGTAACTAAACTGTCTGCCGAGACCATCGCACATGTGATATACCTGAAAAACAAAATCATACTTGTTTGTGTTATACTGTAACAACTTCAAAATCTTCTAGCATTTGGCTTTTATTATCTGAAAGACGTTATTCCACAGATGTCAATCTGTTAACAACTTGCCAGACAATGAAAGTCCGGAACTGTACCTACAGTTGAAAAAACAATCGATCTACTCAACAATGGTGCCCTTTACACGTTTTTCAATAATTCTCTTGTTAAAATCATTATCTGCTGAAATTTGTGATCTTAAAATCCAGAGATAGATAGAGAGAGAGAAATACGTTTATTGGCCTACGAAAAAGTTCCTGTTGACAAACGATTTTGAACTATGTTGAAATTGTATAAAAGTAGTAGCTAAAATCTTATCTATACAGGGCTTTTCATGATGAGCGTTAATTAGCCGTTTCTGACAAACTATTCAACGGATCAATCTGAAAATTCCACAGTATGCATAAATCAATATGACCTACACGCCTAAAATATTTCAAACGAAGCGGCGTTGTCGCTTGTACTATGAAGCAGCAGCTTCTTTGATTTTTCAAATGGAACACCCCGTATATAATATCATATTATGATTAATTATCACTTTGTCAACAAATTCATAAACTATTTCTCTCCACCTATCTTTTACCGTTTAGAAGATATAAATCAATTTCGATATTTTTTTTAGCAAACATGAACTTTTATAAATGCTGATAATCTTGAACTCTCTTGCACCAAAACGATCAAATTTGGAATGAAGTGGAGTGATACTATGAGGATCTTCACCCCGAGTCATATTTTCATTTGCCTCATACAGGCAAATGAAAATACTCTCCTACTGAGGAATGGAATTCAAATGATTTTAAACAATAGACCAGAAAGAGAACGTGAATGGTACCAAATGGATGGTGCTCCACCCCATAATTGTCATTCAGTCAGCGAAGCTTTAACCGAAATCTTCGAAGACAAATGGATTGGTAATAATAGACCTTTTCGTTGGCCTCCTAGAACACCAGATGGCAATTCATTAGAATATTTCTTGTGGGATCTCATTAAAAATATGGTTTACTCTACTCCAATAACAGCAATAGAAGATACGAAATCGAGAGTTACAACTACTTTCAATAGTTTGACTCCAGACTTGATCAGAAGCGCTACACATGACAATCTTTTGAAGAGATTACATGTTTGTTTGAGTAGAGGTGGAGATGTGTT
>WOGR01001643.1:0-19351 GCA_015342045.1 Leptinotarsa lineolata | reverse complement strand
TTCAGTGTTCATATAAAAGTATTTGTTTCGAAAGAATTTTTTCTTTCGTGTAATTCAATGTTTATATGAAAGTAGCTGTTTCAGAAGGCCTTTTTCTACCATTTTGTATCTGAAAGTTACTTCTTTGAATGATCTACACATCTATATTTAGAGTTACTTCTTTTAGAAATGATTGCTTCCTTCCTTTCTTTGGAAGATTTCCACATTTTTGTATCAAGATGGAGTAGTAGAAAGCCTAAAACTTTCTTTCCGAAAAAATTAATCACTCCTAATAAAGTATAACCCCTTCAATTTAGTATTATATTGGATTCGATCGAAAGCTTCAAAATGTTTGTAGCGCAACGTTTGGGGTAAATTCAGAAGCTCACGAACACTTGTGATTGAAGAAATGTGGGAACAAAAAAAAACGTGGCAGATGAAGCAACAAAGCAGTAGTCGAAGAATGGATTTTTCTATTGACAGTGGGTGGGTGAAGGGACAAGAATTTTTGTACATGACTTCAGAATTTTGGCCTGTTGAGAAAAATTCAGTACCAATGATAATGGACAAAAAATAGACATGGAAGAAAATAATGTATTTTTCATTTGTTTAATTCAATGTTTGTATGAAAATAGCTGTTTCTAGAGGGCTTTTTCTTCCAGTTTGTGTCTGAAAATTACTTCTTTGCATGATCTATACATCTTTTCAAAGAGTAAATTTTTTAAATTGGAAGATTCTCACGCTTTTTATATCAAGATGTCAAAGTAGAAAGCCAAAACTTTTTTTTATTCGAGTTTATCCGCATCAACCATATGGGTTATTAGCGGGATTCGATACATTTTATATATCACACAATATATTAACATTTTTCAGGAAAGTAACCAGTCTATTAATGTTCTGTGGGGTGAGGATTGCTCGTAGGTCATCGGGTCGCCGATAGCACGTCTCTGTCGTTGGTAAGATGGACAATCCAGAAGAATGTGGTTTACATCAAGGTTTGCTTGACAGGTTTCACATTTTCTGGAAATGTCTCGTTGAAAGAGGTGTTGATGCGTTAGCTTGGTATGACCAATGGTGAGAATCACTTGGTACATTCTACACAATCCCATGTATTGGACGGGATTCAGATTCGGGTTTATTTGTAATAGCTCGTTATTTTGATTATTATGCGATCTGTCATGCCAAATATTCCGTATATACGTTTTAATAACTGGCTTCATGTCTGTATATAGTGTTTTTGATATAATTTTGTCAGACAGATCTGCACTGGCATCTTTTGCAGCAATGTCTGCCTTTTCATCACCAGGAATGCCTATATGGGATGGGATCCACACTAGTTCTATATTTTTTCCTTGGAGTCTCATCTCATATAACTGTGTCTTGATGTTGTTTAGTATGGAATGTTTCGAGTAGAGTTCTTCAATGCTCTGTACAAAGCTCAGGGAGTCAATGAATATTACCGAATCTTAAGCGTTCATGTGTCTTAGATGCATCAGTGTAAAGAATGTTGAACCCACTGTACTTAGTTTCAATCTCGACAAATTTTTGAAGGAGTTCGGAGTTGGAGGTAGTAGACTTAGGAAAGGTTGTGAGGTAAGTATTACAGGAAGGAATTTCCACAAGCCAGGGTGGTAGGCTTTCTTCTTGAGCTGATAGGGTGTTAAAAAAAGTGAACCCATGTTTTTTGACTGGTGGATTGAATGGATCTCTGGTACTTCTATTATATTGGGGATTTCTATCAAAATCTGAAAATGTATGTTCATAAGTTGGATGTTTATTATCTGCACATATTTTGGATGCATATGTTAGGCTGAGGTATTGACATCTCAATTCCAGGGGTGATTCGTTGGCTTCGACATATAGACTCTTAACCGGCGTAGTTCGGTAAGCACCCATTGGAGCCATCTTAGAGCTGCATTGTGTATGGTATCCAATTGTTGCAAACGTGATTTCGCTGCAGTGGAGTAGCTGATTGAGTCATAATCAATTTTAGATCTTTTTAGAGATCTATAGATTCTGATGAGGGTGGTACTGTCCGCTCCCCAGGTATGGCTGAATAGTATCTTCAGTAAGTTGATTTCGATATGACATTGTTGTTTGAGGTGACAGATGTGAGCATCCCAATTCAGTTTTTCATCGAAAACTATCCCGAGAAACTTGAATTACTTTACAAATTTTATCTGCTCACCATACACTTTCAAGATTGGATACGTTGTAGGGGGTCGTTTACTAAAGACCATACACTTCGTTTTTATACTGGAAAAAGTGAATCCATATTGGAAAGACCATTGTTCTAGTTTGCTGATGGCGGTTTGTATGAGTTTAGATGCAGAGGACACGTTATTGCTACTTATATATAGCAAAAGGTCATCAGCATGTAGACCACATTTGATTGGCTACTCAATTTCCTCGCAAATATCATTAATAGCTATAAGAAATAAGGTTACACTCAGTATTGATCCTTGTGGAGTTCCATTTTGTTGTATTTTTTAATCAGATAAAGTGCTGTTTGCTCTCGCACGGAATGATCGGTTGCTCACAAAATTCGATAGAACGCTAGGAAGTTCCCATCTATTTCCCAAAATTTCAATTTCTTCAGGATATTATATCTCCATGCTAAATCTTATGCTCTACATATCAGAAGATTTTTTGTTTCTAGATAAAATTGTAATCTTCGGTTCAGTATCTTCTCAAGTAGTTAATACATTGTACAGGTGAGTGAGATAGGTCTATATGATTCGGGGTTATTCGTGGATTCATTTGCTTTTAGAATTGGATTCATAGTTGTCATTTTCCAGTTATCGAAGGAACATCGAGATGTGAAAACAACATTGAAAATCTTCAGAAGATATATTTTGGCAGCTTTGGGTAGATAGATGAGAAGGCTATAAGGAATATCATCATGTCCAGGGGCTGAGTCCCTGGCGGAATTCAGTACATCATCTAGTTCGGTCAGAGTTACTTTTGTATTGAGGGGATTCTGTGTGTCTTCTGATATGATGATTGGTTCTCTTTCTGCAGTTGCTTTGTGTTCACGGAATTTTGGGGTATGATTGTTATTACTCGAATGATTTTGAAACACTTCTCCAAGTGAGTTGGATACTTTTTGTTTTTTCTATTCCATACGTCAGCTATAGTGGTGGAACTATTTATCTTTCCCAGGATTTCTTTTCAAATTTTTCAAAAATATATCTTGATTGAGCACGTAAATTCTTGAATTTCATGTACCACCAGGGTACCGGTCGATGCCCAATTTCAGGAGAAGTTCTACCAATTGCTTGTGTTGATGCTTTAATTATTGTATGAGTGAAATTGTTGACTATTTCATTTATATGCGCTTCGTCCTTGATTTCATATGGTGCATTATAAACCACCTGATAAGAATAAAGTGTCCAGTCAGCGTTGTTAAGTCTCCATCTCTATGGTATAGTTGAGGGTCGTTGGATATTTTCTTGTGTTCTATAAGAAAAGGAAAGTGGTCGCTGTCGTAGAGGTCAGGAAGGACTTTCCAAGACAGTAAGGGAGCTAATGCAGAGTCACACAGTGTTGAATCAAAAACTGAGTGTTTACCAGAAAATGCGTTGAATCTAGTTTTTGTTCCACTGTTCAAGAGTATTAAATTTGTTGTGTTAATGACATTTTCTAACGATCGCCCCCGTATGTTGGTGGGAGTTGAAGTCACTGAGGATGATACGTGGCTTTGGTATCTGTTTGAATAATTTACTGATCTTCTGTGCATCAATAATGGTATTGGGGGAAATATAGATATTGCATAAATTCGTATTAACTGGTTCTTTGGTAGACACTGCTCTAGCTTCCAAATCTGTATCCAGTTGAATTTGCTCTGTCTGAACAGACTTATCAATATAGATTGATACTTTTCCACTGGTCCTAAGTTTGTGAAAAGCAAGGTAATTTTTGAGCTGATAGGTTTTGTGGTCCCAAAAATGGGTTTCCTGGAGACATGGAAGGCTTCACTTGATTTTTAAATTTCTGCAACATTTCCAGACGGGTGTATAACCTATTCAAATTCCATTGCAAAATGGAAGTGATTCAAAATTTCAATATGTTTCGAGAGATGTACTGTCACTTTCAGACTCTGAGAGAGATGCATTGGAGTTTGTTTCGAATTGTTTCTGTAATTGGCGAATTATTTTTTTTTAATTCTATTCATTCTTGATTTGATTCCTCTGTCTACAAGAACTGGGTAGATTTTTGAGAGCATGTCCAGAAGAGCATGAATATCTTTTGTGTGTTCCTTGGCGATTGATAGGAGATCCGGTGAACCAAAACTGTTATCTAAAAAACTAGTGAGTTGATTGAAATTCAGAGGAAATGGAGGGATTGCTTCTTCGATTGTTTTTTTATGGTGTGATTGATTGTTCACATGAGGTTTGCGAGTCAGAAGTGTTTATTTTGATCTTTTTTGAAATAGGTTTCGGTTTGGTGAAAATTGGAGGCTCTTTCGTTGAGGGAACTTCAGGTGATGGTGTGATTATTTCGGATGAGTTACGCTTGTGTGTGGTAGGAGTTATATTCACAAGGGATATTGTTGGCTCCGTAGTGTCCAGCTCTGTAGTTTGGTTGATAATTGCATTGGTCTCATTTGATTTTTGTGGTTCGGTAATAGTTTCTGGTTCAGGACATGCAGAGGCTAGATGTCCCACTTTTTTTACACCTGAAGCAGCTCATGTTATCTTCGGAAAGAAATATTCGACATTGGGTGTTATCGAAGGTAATGAGGATAGAGTCTGGGACGGAAACGTTTTCATTAGGATTTATATACGTTTGTCGCCGGAAACTAAGAACATGGCTGTACTCTGGGTTGTTTATTCCAGCTCGGAGGAGTGACAGGGGAAAGTAGGGTTAGTCCGTAATTTTTCAAACTTTTTTCGATTTTATCATGTGGGATCATTGGGCACACATTGGATAATACTACTCGTGTCGATGGTGTTATGAGCCTGCGCACCCTTAGGATATGGTAATCCACTATTATTTCACCATGTTCAGAGGGAATTTATCAACGATATACACATATGCGATTATTCGATATTCTTGATGTAAAAAGGATATTTTTCGGTTGAGTAATTGATCCAAGAGCTACAATGTAGTCGTGGAGTTTGATTCCGTCAATTGAAGGAAAAAGAATAGCTTGTTTTTTTGTTGGAAACTGGGTACTTCTCCTTTGACTAACTATATTGGAGTAGGATGGGACATTGGTTTATGCGTCGGGTTGTGTTCTTTGGGTACCCCTGTAGTCAGAAGTACCCATATTGGTATTTTCAGTCATTGCTGGAACACCTAAGTAGCATAGCCGTACGCGATGTGCCGTTATGGTTCTGTGTCGTTACCTCGCTTGGAGATAAGGGGTAACAGCCAGGAACCTCAATGCAATGATTTATTTGACGAAATTACATATTTCTTATTGTTTTTTGGTTGTACTCACAGTGTTTGGTAATTCACAATTCGTTGTACTGTTATCACTAACACTACCAAAACGTAGGCTTTCTTACAGAACAGTCAAAACTCCGTGCATATTCAATTATACCAGAGTTGGACTCCCTGCATTCTTTTTTGTTTCTACGTAAATTAGCGACAAGTCAATTTTTTTGTTTCTAGTATAATTTGTCATATCTAATTATAAACTACACAACAAATAATTTTTTTAAAGTTACAGCATATTCAATAGCCTATTTGTTTAGGTAGTCCTAGCAACGGCTTCAATTGTTTGTCACGGATAACTAGAATGACAGGACTTAGTGCATAAGTATACGGAATACGTATTATTTGTTATTAGGTATGATAGTTTCTTGGAATTATTCAGAAAAATAGAGAAAATAAAGTGAAAGTGTGTGGGATCAAATTATTCGAAAGAAAATGATCTTTCACAAAAAGCCGAGGAGCTATCTCCTTTCCATTTGAAAAAATCAATTTAACTGAAAAAAATCATATTTGCGACTGCGAAATGATTTTTCAAACGATTGTGAAGTCATAAGACTCACAGTCGTAGTTTTCCCATGTTACTTGATCAAGATTGAAGCGATTTACACGATCCATGGCATTCTAGATCAAAAAATAAAAATTGGAATAAAAATAATTTTATTTATAAAATATTGACAAGTGGAGTATTGTTGAATTTAGAATGTCATTCTCGATCGAAATAAGTGAAAATATAGAGGATGTCCTATTTAAAATCGAAAGTTAGGGTCACTTCCGGTCAAACCGAAAGTACGGCAAAGCAAGTAAATATTGTCAGAAAATGTAAATTGAACTATAATACACAACCTTCAAATTTCGTTTTTGTATCTCTCATAATAAAAAAGTTATAGGGGTGAGCCACCTTAGAGAATCACCTGGTATATGTATTTATAGTAATTTTCTCTATTTTCAATAATCATGCACATTCTGACGCACATTTCAAAATGTTTGTAATTGTGTTAGAAATTTGAAGCTATTCATATTGAATGTTCAATTTTATATGTACACGATATTTCTACATTTTTTTGACGTATTTCTCAGACAAAAATATCCTGTCACTCTTATTAATGATTATAAAATACTCTGTTGAAATAAATATATCTTTCTATCTATCTATAGATAACGTCTTCATGAAGGGAGATGTCATCGCATTTCCTTATCAGGTTTGCCCTTCAAGGGCAGTTAAATGCAGCAATGTATTCATGACTTGGTGGGAAACAACGCTCTCTGGTGTTAGATCATGATTGTTTCTTTTGGTCCTGATTTCATCCAGTTGCTTTGTAGTATTCAGCGGCGATATCGAGAAAGAGAGTTTATTGCTTATTGTCTGCTATATATTTTTCCAGCACTCTTTGATTCTAATAGACTCACTTCCCAATCTGATTCCATACCAAAGATTTTATTACTCCCACAGCTGGTTCAGGGTTTATATAATGAGTTGATGATTTGTGTCTGGCACACTCATCAGTTTTCTCGTTGCCTGTAATATCTGAGCATCATTGATGAGATTTATAGTAGGTCGAAACAGCGTCCAGATCTCTGATGCTGGTTTGTCTTTGGACTTTGATTTTATTCAGGTGAAAGACAGACGACGAATCTTATTCGGCGGTCGATGTCGAAGCATGGGTTTTGCAAAAGACTGCCTCAGGGAACCTCGTTCATTTTTGATATTGTGAAAATGTTTGCGAACCGAGTGTCTTCATGAGGGAAGTCAAATAGAGGATTGATCATAAAAACTATCAGTCATTACATATTTGATCTTGTTGGTGTTATTTATTAAGGTAGTTTCTTCATAATAAATAATATAAAATATAATTACTTTTACATTATATTCACTTGCTTACAATACATGTTATCTTGCATCTGATAACATAACCATTACAACGAAGAACAAAGAGAGAAGAAAGGAAAGAGGAAAGATACTTTTTCTCATACAATTATTTATACCTAATATATTACTCTTCTTCTTCCTTTTTCTTCTTCATTGCTAATACGTCATTCATACCACCAATGAAATACAAAACAGTCTACATCTACCAATCATACGCATTTAATCGAATACGAGAAAATCATTGCAATCAAGTAGTTTAACTCAACACCCTCTCTCAATATTTTCAAAAGTCTCAACATATCAAACAAAAACTATGTATCTCATGAAGCCAAATCTGCCTAATTCTTGATATCTAACATCACGTAACATCACAAATTCTTTATAACTAACCCTCTCTCAATTCTCATTCTATTCTCTTTCAGTTGTTAAATTGAATTCGGTTAAGACCTTTCGTTTATAAGTCAGCTGATTGAAATTCGGTGCTAATATATTATATACTCATTATTTTTTTATTTAAGTTCTCACAAATAAAATTATATTTCAAATCTATGTGCTCAACACGTTTGTTGTTTTCAGGATTTTCTACAAGTGAAATACATCCTTGATTATCTTCATATACTTCGAAAACATTGACACTTTATATTCATATCAGTTAGTAACTTCTTAAATCATAAGCTGTCTTGAACTGCAGAACATAAAGCTATTAATTCAGCTTCTGTGCTCTACATTGCAACACAATTTTGTTTCCTGGTAAACCATGCTAATGTGTTGCCAAAAACTCCTATCAGATATCCAGATACTGACACTTTATATTCATATCAGTTAGTAACTTCTTAAACCATAAGCTGTCTTGAACTGCTGAACATAAAGCTATTAATTCAGCTTCTGTGCTCGACATTGCAACACAATTTTGTTTCCTGGTAACCAATGCTACTGTGTTGCCAAAAACTCCAATCAGATATCCAGATACTGATTTTCTGTCATAAATATCTCCTGCCCAATCCGAATGTACATAACAGGTAAGTAGAGTATCATTTTTATCCCTTTCATATCCCTTTCAATCCAAGCTTCCTCCATATTACTATCTTGAATCAAATAAAATAATTTACAGTGAAATCAATATCAGGCCTGGATCACAGCATGAGATACATTAAACAGCCAACTAATTCTCTCGTTTATCCCCTTTTCTGACTTGAGCTGTTTTACTGATTTTGTATCTATGTGTGGATGTTGGATTTCAATTTTCTTAGTATACCTTTCAAATATCGTTTCTGGTCCAGGTTTAAAATGCCATTTTCACGGTCGTAACTTATCTCTAACCCTAAGAAATTTTATGAATTACCTTTATCTTTGATATAGATTTTCATCATTAAATCACTTTTACATTTTGCAATGAATTGTAGGTTAGACCCTGTTAAAATTATATCATCAACATATAATAATAAAAATATATCACTTTCATCTTTACACTTGATAGAGTATAAGCAATAATTGAGAATCTGATCGTTTGAATCTTAAAATTAACAAAAAATTATTAATTTTCACATTCCAACACTTAGACGATTGCTTTAAACCATACAAAGGCTTATTTGGCTTCAAAACAAAACCTTTTTTACATTTAACCCTCTCTGGCGGATAAATGTATAAATCTTCTTTTGATTCTTCATTCAAAAATGCTGTTTCAACATCCAACTGGTTGAAATAACACTTCCTTTGATTTCCCACTGACAACAAAATTTTAATAGTTGACATTTTTGCAACAGGAGAATAGAATGCATTATAATCAAATGAGTTCCGCTGGGCAAACCCTCTTATCACAAGTCTAGCTTTATACCTATCTTATAATAACTCTTCTAAATTTTTCTTCACAAAGACCCATTTGGTATTCAAAATTTCTCCTCTCTTCGAAGTTTCAACTTCGGTCCATGTTCTACAGATTTTATAGATTTATTGCTTATATCCAAAATATTTCACCCTCCCTATTTTTCAAATCCTCAACTTTTTCGGGTACTTCCTCGATATAAGACATAGCATCAAATACCATATACATTTCGAAATCTTCATTATCTTGCTGGTAATCCTGCATTTCTCTCTCTTCTTTGATTTATTTCTTCCTTGATAACCGTAAGCTCTTCCTATGATTGTTCTTTTCTTTCCTCCATTTCCATTCCATCTTTTCCATACGTTTCTTCATTATCAACATCAATTTTATTTTCATCGTCAATTAGAGCCAATTTTCTTTTGTAGTAATATTCATTTTCATTGAAAATAATATCTTTCGATACAAAAACTCTCTGGTTTTCAATGTCCCACAGTCTGTATCCAGTGTTTGTATATCCTATCATTATACATTTTTCGGATTTGGCATCAAATTTATCTCTCAATTGTTTGGGAATATGACAATACGCTATATAACCAAATACTCTCATGTGTTTAATATCGGGTTTTGAACCATTCCATGCAGGCGTTTTGTTCTCTATAGTTGCATTGCTGGGACTTCTATTTAGAATGTAGGCTGCTACTCTGATTGCCTCATGCCAGAAATTCTTCGGTATATTTGTCTCATTTGACATTGCTCGAGCCTTGTCAAGCATGCTTCTATTAAAGCGTTCAGCTTTGCTTTTTTATTTTTTGTACGGATTTGTGAAATCTACAAAAGTTCCATTTTCTCTGCAAAAAGTTTTCATTTCATTTAATAAATATTGTCCCCCATTATCAAATCTAAGAACAGAGAACTGAATTTTGTCTTTACCATTCTTGTATATTCTTTGAAGCAATTGAACACCTCACTTTTGGTTTTTTATAACAAACACATTAATTGTTTAACGTATTGATGGCTCTCATTGTGGTCTGGATGATTCGTATTATAAATTCTTGCAGCAGCTTCAGCACATTCATTACTTCGATAATAGATTGCAACAATTTATATTCTTCCTTCAGTAGAATAAACCATGTTGGAACACAGTGAACAAGGATGACTGAATAATAATTCGTGAAGAAGTGCAGTGGCCAACTATCTACTTTTTGTTCTGCGACAACTAGATTCAACAAAAACTACCAGTACAGAAAAAACTAAGTGTCGTCAATTTCAAAACGTTTACTACTAATTAAATAAATTCTACAAATATATAGAAGGCCTGCGACTGAGTATTGTTCGGGAATGCGGTTTCTGACTCCGAACATCTTCAATAATGTAAGGAACGCTTTCGAAAATAGACTGTATTATTGTATGGAACTAGATGGAGGTAATTTTGAACAATTTATTCGTTGATTGTGTTGCCATTAATATTATATTTTGTTGATTTCCTCAATAAACTTAGCGACAGCGAATTTTGTTTTTTCTTAAATAAAACGTTCAACATTTAATTTCACAATAACGAATGAAAAAATTTCGAAAATTACAGAAATAATAGAGGAACAAAAGATATTTCAAATGATGTATCACTCGACCCCTCATGCCATTGAAAAAAATAGGGGGGTAATTGCTGACCGCAGGGAGGTGAAGTTTCGGGTATGATTTCCATATCAGTATTAGTCCCCTTAGAAATAAATTTGACGTGTTATTTGAAATTTTCGATTACACGTCCGTTTCTGACTTATAGGGGGGTCAAGTTTTCGTGAAACGCCCTGTATATGAGAACCATTGTTCTCATTGACTGAGAGCCAATTTAAAGTGTTGCATAATACTATTTGGAGCAAACCTATTGCATCTTAATACAATCCTCATGCCTCTATTTTGTAATTTCTGCCAATTCTCTTAATAGTTATTCTCTGTGGTTATTCAGAAGGTAAAATAATGAGAAACAATAGTCGAAACGAAGCTTTATTATTGTTTCATAGACTGTTATTCGTCCAAATAATGATAACTGTTTTCTTACAAACATATTCACAATAAGAAATTAGATTGAGATGATCATCAACGATTTTCAATTTCAATTCGTAGTAATCCATTTTAAATTCTATGTATATTATGTAAATTATTGTCCAGTGTATACAGTTCTCTAAAACAGTCACAAATCAAATTATCGAGAAGAAACAATCAAATCCAAGTCTCTATTCAAATTTTTCAAGCACACTACAAAATTTGAAATTATTTCGAAATCAAATATTTCCGATGAAGCTGATTATGATGATATATTTGGTTTTGCTGCTAGGTTTGGTGATGCATGAGATTAAACAAATGTTTAAACATTGAACAGGCCTTGATTTTATTAAATTCAAACCTATAATACATATAAGGAGAAAACAAAAAGTGTATCACAAATTTCCTAATGATTTGGATAAAGTTAAAATCTCCCTTTTAAGGGTCTTCATCCCTGAAAAAAAAGGAGTCAGAAACGAATATTTTTCTCATTCTGATTGATGAAAGGTTGTATGAGTGTATGTAGGAAAAATAATTCAAAAAATATTCTTCAAGTATTACATTAATAAAAAGCATTTTCTCCCTCATTTTTGGGAATTTTTCTTCATTTCCACCATCAAAACGAACGAATATTTTGGTGTTTCGTTTCAGTATTGAAACCCATGATTTACTCAGTTAAATGACTTTCTCATTTTTCTTTTCAATGTTTCCTTTATTTTGCTAATGATTTTACAAGAATGTGTTGTTTTTACGAATTGGATTTCCTTGCATTATGCCTTTCGAACTGGGAAACATCAAATTTTATCAAAGTAAATTTATAAAGGCTTGCTTCAGTCATCAACTAGTGACAACTAATTATTACTTTCAAGTCTGGAGTCAGAAATGTAGATGGATTTCTTATAAGTGACGCGCCTCTCAGGTTGCTCCTCCAACACGTCTGGTGAGAAGAGAGAGAGATTATTATAGAGCCATTGTGAGGGCACAGGGTCGGATTGAGGATAGGAAAAGTTATTCTTGCCGAACGAAACTTTGAAATATTAAAATTTTTACAATTATCAGATTGCTTTCAACTTACCTATCTGTATGTGTGTTTATGTGTGCGTGTGTACACGTTTGTATCAAATCTCGTCTAATATCTTCCGGTTGGCTTACAATATTACAGGTATTCATCACTTGAGGGGCAGTACTTCATGATATTTTCATATTAGGAAATACCAATATGAATGCTCGAGAATGTTGGACGAGTTTCATTATTTCTGATTCGATTACATTCAAAATTGGTATATAGGAGCTTCTGGATTGTGATGCCATGCTTTTTTTGACATTTCAGAATTCAACGTAACGTCTCAAAAATAGCAAAAGAAATTTCTGATTTTAGGTCCAATTCTGTTTTAAATTGTAGGAATTGTTAGAGAACCTGACTTTTTTGTCGATACGTTCTTATTGGTTTCCAATAAAACGGTTATTTTTGTCCGGCGCCTTTGATGTCTCTGTGAAGTGGAAACGTTACAGTGGATTTTTAATAAATGTCTGAATGGCGCATAGCGGCAAAGTCCACAAACGAAGCATTGACTTTTTCCAGCGATAATATGGAGGGTAGAAGAATTGTGAACCTGGGCCTTGTACTCAAAGAGTATGAAAATATTCTTAATCATAAATATAAATGCACGATGGGAAGAATGGATTTCATAAAGGAGACTAGAAAAGAAATATTTTCTTATTTGCATTTTTACTGTAATAACTGCAGCAAGCATTATGTCATAACCACTGACTGTACTGGACTGTACAGGACGTCAATAATGCTGTTGTTTGGGGAAGTTTGAGGGTTGGTATTGGACATAGCCAGTACAAAGAATATTTAGGAGTCCTAGAAATTCCATTCATGACCCCTAAGAAAAGTTTTTATGAAACCCATCATTTGAAAAAGGTATGCTTGTTCAAAATTTTAATACATTTTCATAGCATATCATTCAAATAATTCATTGTATCTCTGCGTTCCATTTTTTAACGCACAAAGTATTTATTCTATATGTATTCGTTTTTAGTGGTAATATCTAAAGGACATTGAAAAATTGTTAGAAAAAATTTCTGGCAGAAAGCGTTACTTGGTTATCAATTTAGAAGCCAATAAGCGTCTTACTTGAGAAAGTTTTCTTAGCATTGGTTAATGTTCTAGGGTTATTTATAGTAGGTATTCTTTGGTATATTTGACTCGATAATTTCATTGATCTCCTCGTCAGCACACAGCTGTGAAGTTATTCACATCCACAAGATTCACGGAGAAAAAATATCGAATGTTTTAAATTTCTATACTGGAGACTTTGTATTCTAATCATTGAATATGGTTTTTCCGGAGACAATTTTAGTAAAAAAAGCATGGTGCCTTAGTTTTCCAGACAGTATCAAGGGTAGAAATGGGATTGGAAAAAATGTAATTCGAGGATTTGACTTTGTACATTATTCTTTTTCAAATATGTTATTTCCCGTGGTTGGAAGGACTAGAAATATGGTGTGTCTGAGTTTTTCAGGCCGTCTCAGAGGATAGAAATAGTGTTGAAAACTTGATAAAAATTATAGTTTCGAAAAATTTAAATAAATTTGTTTAAAATCTGTTTTTTCCGTTAACCAGGTAACTTTGTACACCTTTCTTTTTCAAATATGTTGTTTCCCGTGGTTGAACTCACTGAAAAAATGATATGTCTGAGTTTTTCTGGCCGTCTAAGATAGTACTACAACCAACTCGTAATATTTTCAAAGTCGAAATAAATCAAAATTTATCTATATTTAGAAAACGTCCATGGAATCGGTGCGGGTGAGTTAACCAACGATGAAGTTTTTATTTCAGTTAGTACATTTTGGGTGTGTGTGCGTGTGCGTGCGCGTGCGCGTGCGTGTGCGTGTGTGTGTGCGTGTGTTTGTTTTTATATCTTTTTGGGGATATGTGTGTGCATTTTTTTGGAGCTGTGGGGACTTACACAACGCATACCAAGTACTGGGGGCATACCTTCGTCCCCATAATGAAAATGTGGGATACTGCTTTCATTTTTAAACTTATTGAATCGTTGTTTAGTCAAAATCATCTATTTTTCATCACGCTTTCATTTCTCTCAGTAGTTACCATCACAGTTAATCACCTCATGATATTTCCGTCAAAAATTTTCTGTCCCCACAGCGGTGAAAAAAGGTCTGGGGTGTGGAAATAACAATAATCTAACTATTGTGAGGTCACTTTTATTCGTCGTATAGTGGCGCCCTCTGAAATTGAAACCATTTTTGTTCTTATTTTCATATATTGAAGAGATTATGTGTGCAAATTTTTTCGGAGTTGTGGGAACATTTTCAAAAAATGCCGATTGTATTCCACCTACTTTTTATGGAATTTTCGACTAAACTGTGCATGAAGATGGAATATCATTATTTATATAACGGAAATGAAAGCAGCGTTTTTATTATACTAACGTTGTGTTGGTGCTCTCACTATTTTGTGAAGTTTTGCTATATAGTTTTTCATGTAATGTTTTATATTTGTCCATCTTCCTTGGTTTAGTACTTCCCCAAAGTTTTGAATTCACTCTTCACACATAACCTTTCCTGAAACAATTTTCTTTTTTTGTAACAGGAAAGAAGTTGATAACTGTCATTTATTTGTTTTGTGTCCACTGTCATTTATTTGTTTTGTGTCCAAGGTCATTGTCCTTTGCGCTTTTTCTTGATTAGTTCATCGTCTGGTGAAAATTGATAAAATTCAAGATTTGTAGTAAGATTGGTGAATCATTATTATCACCATTTGCAGAACTATTCATTTTTGTTTTATTTTATTGTCGTGATGATCCAATCGAAAGGGAATCTTTCTTTTTATCTGAAAATTTTATAGTGTTACAGTTCTAGACAATTATTGAGTTTGGATTCACACCTGGCTTGTCTTTTTCATCAGACTCATCTGCACTTTCTGCAATATTGGGTAAATTTGAAAATAGTCAAAAACATGATTAATTGTTGAGTTACTGAAAAAAGAAAGTTGAAAGAGAATGTAAGAATTAGAGATAGACAGTGCCTTGCAAATTGATTCTATCGTATTTAACACAACATTAAGTTTGCATTTTTGGTGATTTCAAATAGTTGACATCATGACATTTCTTCAGTTGTATGGGAGATTAAAGTTTATCGATATTTTTGTTTTTACAAGTCATCTTTAGAAAAGATAAAAAATATTTCAGGGCAATTTAACGTAACCCACGGTGTGTAAAAGAATTTTGAAAATACCTACGTAATCAGCGTAAAGAGGTCTACATCACTATGTAACTTCAGGGACCTCACAATGTTCAAAAAAGTATCTAGATCCCACAACATATTCAAAGTATGCATGTATGTGTGTGTGTGTGTGTGTTCAGTAACAGAATATATAATTGATTCCGTTCAGATATTTTTTGATATATCGAATAGCACACTCTGCAACAAAAAGAGTACAGAAGTGAACATGATACCGACAATTGAAGAAAGATTTTTTCCCGAGATCAAAAAAATATTGGAACCACTGGTCCGCAAAGCAAACCAACTGTCATACAATCAGACTACAAATCAAGCAAAGGTATATTATACATTCAATTTCATATCGTTCAATAACATAGTATTTGATTTTTAGATATATGTCTTTGGTGGCCAAGTTCTCTGGTGGTAAAAAGGTCAATCAACTAAACAAAAAATGTTTTGTTTTCTGCCAGAGCTCACGAGACTGCATTATTCCATTTAGCAGGGCCGAGTTGACATACCAAAATTTGGAAAACAGCAATGAAAAAATCCTGGAAGGATTATGCAGAGTGTTTTTGAAGCAAAAGAAGTTATTGGCGCAGAGAAAAAAATTGCTCAAAATGAAAGAGACCTACAAAGGGAATTTCTGGACCCGATATACATTATGGGCCAGAAGCAGCTCAACCGGATAGTCCCGAAGAAAAGTTAAAGTTGAAAAAGGAACAGTCTCTGGCAGAGTTGAAAGGAAAAATTTCAACTGAAGATAAAAGAAAAAGAATAGGACAGACGAGAGGTCAACATGAGAATAGGATTTGGCACGAACTCAGGTTAAATTATCTGACTGCTTCTACATTTAGATCGGTAATTAAGAGAAAGTCAAACTTCTCTGTCACAATTTGATCAAAAGACTCTTATAACAAAAAATTGAATACTGCTGATATTTGGAGAGGAAAAGGAGAAAGTTTCAATAAAAATATATGAAGAAGTTAATAATTGTGATTTATTCATCGACGAAAACAATCTATTTCTTGCTGCTTCTCCCGAGGGATTAGTAGGAGATGGACTGATCGAAGTGACATGTTTATGTTCCATCAACGGAAAATTGAAAAATAATTTCAGCATAGAAAGAATACATATATAGAGACTTTTGTGTCTGGGAAACAAAAAAGCTTCTAAATTTGAAATAATTCTACATGGATTGTATTTTACCTGGAATTTTGGGAGGGCGTCTTCCTAGAGGAATGAGAATTAGGGATGCTTCTGATAACATTGAGGGCAGAGAAAAAATGCAAAAAAATAATATTCTTTGAATATTGAGGTAGGTACTTATATTAAAATAAAACGTCTAGCAAAAATAGTTTAGTTTCATTTATTTTCAACAGTTGCATACACATCAGTTGAATTCAATTATTCACGGTTGATATTGACTTATACTGTCTAATCCTTCATATGGAATCAGACATATTATATAAACTGTGGACTTTTCCTGCAAAAGATTATATTCAAATCGATCGAATAGTTTCCAAGATAGTTGCAATGAGATCTCATTGATCATTAATTTCAACAGTGTTTCATTCAATTTTGAAAATATATGTGGCAGTATGAATTAATTTTGAGAAATAAGAAATTTACCCCGAAGAGCCCTAGATGTATTATTTTTGAGGATATCGTGAAAGGACCGTTACTTGAAAGACAAAATCTGATGCTTGATTTTTTATTCAAAAATTATCTAATTTTCGGAACTCATGTTTTTGAAAAAATTAAAATTGGTGCATTCATTTTCAAAAACACCCAAAAAGCTGCTATTTTTAATTTTTGAAATTTGATGAAAAACTCATTACCTTCAACCTCAAAATACCAGTATTATATATAATTTGACAATTAATGACAAAACTTGTTTGCCATCTCGAATTTCTAAATTTCATCACAGAATAATAACTATCTTCGAACCTAAAAGCCAGTCTTCCATAGAGCCCGACCAGATATCACAAAACTAGTCCACCCTCTTAAACTTCCGAATTCAAAAAAAAATATCACGCCTAAAGACTAAAAATATCGATTTCAAATCAAATCAGTCCATAATCAAAAAACTCGTCAGACACCTTGAAGTCGCCATATTGAATCCATTAATTTTAACTAAAGATTCATAATGTCCGACCCCGAAAACCCTAATGTCCCAAATATGAATCGAATAGGTAACAAAACTTGAATTCATTAGTTTGGACAAAACATTTATAATCTTCGAGCCCAAAAAAACCCACATACAAATTTCAAATCTAAAATGTAATTTGGAAGAACGAACACGACCGCAGTGGCGTAGCAAAGGGGGGGCGGCGGGGGCGGGCCGCACCGGGTGTCACCATCCGGTCTCTCAACTTTAAGAACAATGCACAAACAATGCTAGCACAACAATTTCTTTTTCGGGGATTCCTCCGCTAGCACTAGTTCAGCTCTATGTATAATTCGGGGATTCCCGCTAAAGAGCCTGACACTGTCGTGAGGGATTCCCCGTTCCATAATCGCGATCTTTGACGTCTCAGTTGCAACATTTCTCATTTGTTTCGTGAAGTGTGTTGTGTTTGGTTGGCGTGAATTGTTAAACGTGTATTACTCTATAGTGATGGAAAAATAAAAAAATATATTTTAGAAACTTAAATACTGTTTTGTGAAGATTAAAAAGATTTATTGATTCATATCGAATATTTTACAGGTAAGATAATTTTATAATTAAATTGAGATTCATATCGAATATTTTACAGGTAAGACAATTTTATAATTAAATTAATTTCCTAGTACTTCTATGGACGAAACCTATAGGGTTATGTAAAAATGGCTAATGTCATATCTGTCATTTTTGCATGAGTACGTATGGATTGGCACCATTAAGGAATTTACTAATCTTGTTATTTGAATAATTTTACTAATTATTCTAATTATTTAATTTCATATTTTTTAATGAAGTTTTTAGTAAATTCGTTTCATATTGCTTAACTAGTTTATGAGAAAATACTCTCACATTATAGACCATAACAACTGGCTTTTTGTTTTAGTGTAAGAAACAAACATCAAGTGAAAAATGCCCCGGGGAGTCCATACATCCAAAAGAAAAAGTGGAGTTCAGCAAAGGAAAGCCAAACAGGATAGATAGGATGTAGCTCAGAGTATGTCTGGATCGATTTTTAAGTATGATACAAAAACTGATGACAGCCCAAGCTCATCAAATGAAACTGATTTTCACCTTGATGCAAATGCAAGAGATGATTTAGATAATATCAGCTCATCTTCAGGAAGCAACATTGACAGTACAGAATTAATTAACACAAACGAAGAAGATGCTGAAAATAATAGTATCAGTACTATTATTGCTACCAATGAACCATTTCCTCAATTGAATGATGTGTCAGAATGGAGTATTCCTGTTCCTTACAATGTTCGCATTGAAATAATAAAAAAGGAAGTGAGTACTTCCAAAATAAAGAAGGACCATTTGCCACTGTTTCTAGGCACGGAACCAAAATAAAAGGTGACGTTGGTCATCTCTCAAAAGATTGGTTTAATAAAATTATGCCTAATGGTGAAAAAATCCTACGGTCATGGATGGTTTATTCCCTCACCTCTAATAACCTGTACTGTCGTTTATTTGCTATGGCCAATAATACCAATGTGGGAACATTTACGACTGGATATCAAAAGTGGTGGAAATTAAATCCGAAAGTAGCTGACCACGAATGTTCAAATGAACATTTAGAAAATATTGAGAAATGGAAAACTTTAGAGATGAGACTAAAATTGAGTTAAACAATAGATGATGCAGCTTTGCAATTGATGGATACAGAAAAACAGAAGTGGAAGCATCTTTTGACTAGATTACTGGATATAACTTTATTTCTGGCTAAACAAAACTTGGCGTTTCGTGGACATGATGAAGGACAAGACTCTAAAAATAAAGGCAA